>BDUI01002377.1:22710-38918 GCA_002335545.1 Apodemus speciosus | reverse complement strand
GGTTACTCCGAAAACTGGGCATGACACTTCTGGAGGACCAGGATATACCCCTCCTGGGCATATACCCAGAGAATTCCCTGGCATGCAATAAGGACACATGCTACACTATGTTCATAGCAGCCTTATTTATCATAGCCAGAAGCTGGAAAGAACCCCGATGTCCCTCGGATTAAGGAGCAATGGATGCAGAAAATGTAGAATATTTACACAATGGATTACTACTCAAAAATTAGAAACAATGACTTCATGAAATTCCTAAATGGTTGGATCTGGAAATTATCGTCCTAAGTGATGTAATCCAAACACAAGAACACACATGGAATGCAGTCTCTGATAAGTGGATATTAGAAGCACTGAATACCCAAGACACAATTCACATATCAAATCATTCCCACGAAGGAGAAAGGAGAGGGCCCCTGTCCTGGAAAGGCTTGATGCAGCATTGAGGGGATTGCCAAGACAGAGAATTAGGACGGGGTTGATTGGAGAATGGGCAGAGGGAAGAGGACTTATGGGACTTATGGGGAGGGAAGAACTGGGACAGGGAAAATCATTTGGAATGTAAACAAAGAATATAGAAAATAAAAAAATAAATATAGTATGTTAATGTCTACTAGATTTGCCAATGTGTACTCAAACACAATATACATTCCACAATATATCAATAACATAACTTATTTTTTTTTCAAAAAATACCATCCATTGAGGATAATTTGTGATGCTCATATGTGCATGGATTTGGGAACATCCATGCAGCCTTTAGAAACCTAAGAGTGCTACCAAAGCAAAAGGGTGTGGAAGTTTTTCTCATGTAGCTGTCGTCAACTGCAAATAGATCTTCAATGAGGAGTGCAGTCTCAGGATAACTTCCCCAATCCATCCTGGAATATTAACAGGCATTATGTAGTTTTTCTATATGCAGCCATTGATGATCTGAGCACACTTGTACAACTGCCAAATCATGTTCAGTGGACAATATTCACAGAGGACAATTTCAAAGCACTACACTCATTCTCTAGCCTTTACTTTCTACTTCCTGTACCATGATATTTTCTGAGCCTTCAGTAGAGGGTGATAGAAATCACATCAATTGCTCAGCACTCACAATTTTGCTRCACGTTTTGATCACTTATATAACTCTGCATTAACTAAAGCCAGCTGTAAAAAAAAAAATAATCTCTAACAAAGGATAAAGAAGAGCACAAATCTATTCATGTTCTCCTGCATTTCTTTAGAGATTTGTTTATGTCTTTTTTTGTGTTCCTCTAGCAGCATCAGGACCTGTGCTTTTAAATCCAAATCTTGTTTTTCTGGTGTGTTGTGGTATCCAGGACTTGCTGTGGTTGGAGAACTGGGTTCAGATGCTGCCATATTGCCTTAGTTTCTGTTGTAGGTAAGGTTTCTACATTTGCCTTTTGCCATCTGTTTATCTCTGGAGTTAGTTGGTCTTGTTGTTATTGGTTGGTGTTTGAAGCTCCTGTGAGCCTGGCATTTGGTGCTGCTGTTGCAGAGGGCGTCGGTGCTCCTGAGGTGGAAACCAGTTTCCACCACTGGGTTCTGAATTAACTCCTCAGCTCTGCTGGGCAGGACTCGATTCTCCTCCTGGCTTGCTGCTGGGTGAGTAACTGGCCTCCCGCTGTTTCCTCTTGGTTTGCCTAGTTAGGCTACCAGCTCCAAGATGGTGGTGGGTTTCAGGGCTCTGTCTAACCGAGGTATTCGCTGCAGGACTGAAGCTTCCCTGGCTGGACAGCTAGAGCCTAGAAGGTGGTGCTCTCAGTCCGCAGGGCTCCTTCTGGTTGAACTGGTCCTGCCAAGATTGTGGTGGACCTGGACCGTGGTGCTCTGTCAAACCTTGGGGCTCTCTAGATCAGAAGCTTCCCTGTTTGTACGGGTTAGGCTACCAGCTCCAAGATGTTGGTGGGTCTCGGGACTCGGTCTAACCACGGGATTTCATGCAGGACCAGAACTTCCCTGGCTGTACTGCTGGAGCCTAGATGGTGGCACTCTCAGTCCACAGGGCTCCATCTGGTTGAGCTGCTCTCACCAAGATTGTGGYAGAACAAGGGGCTCTGTCTAACCACAGGTCTCTCTGTAGATCAGGAGCTTCCCTGGTTGAACTGTGGGATCCAAGATGGTGGGGATCTTGGTCCGTGGGGCTCCTTCTATCTATGGGATTTCCTGCAGGTCAGCCATTCCCCCCCACGTGCTGCCAGGCTCCCAGGTGTGTAAGGCACCCAGGCAGGCTATGCCCTGGGAAATCCTTCACTCTGGTACCCTCTGCATACCTGGTTAGGCTACCAGGTCCAAGATGGTGGTAGGTCTCAGGGCTCTGTCTAATTGCAGGATTCCCTGCAGGACTAGAGCTTCCCTGGCTACACTGCTGGAGCCTAGATGGTGGCACTCTCAGTCCACAGGGCTCCATTTGGTTGAACTGCTCCTTCCAAGATTGTGGCAGACCACGGGGCCGCAGTCTAACTGCAGGGCTTTCTATACATCAGGAGCTTCCCTGCATGAACTGGTTAGGCTACCAGCTCCAAGATGGTGGCAGAAAGAACCCAGATGTCCCTCAATGGAGGAATGCATACAAAAAATGTGGAATATATACACAATGGAGTACTATTCAGCCATTAGAAGCAAAGAATTCATGAAATTCTTAGACAAGAGGATGGAGCTGGAGAACATCATACTAAGTGAGGTAACCCAGTCTCAAAAGAATACCCATGGTATGCACTCACTGATAAGTGGATAGTAGACTAGAATATTGGAACACCAAAGACACAATCTGCATACCAAATGATGTCCGAGAAGAAGGAAGGAGTGGATCCTGGATCTGGAAAGGCCAGTGCATCAGTGTAGGGGAATACCAGAACAGGGAAGTGGGAAGGGGAGGATAGTGGAACAGGGGGAGGGAAAAGGGCATATGGGACCTTTGGGGGCGGGGAACCAGGAAAGGGGAAATGAAATGTAAATAAAGAATATATCCAATAAAAAACCAAAACAACAACAACAACAACAAAACAGATACAGGGAATCTAATAGAAGAGAAAGTAGGAAAGAGCCTCGAACTTGGCACAGGGGAAAATTCCTGAACAGAACACCAGTGGCTCAGATTCTAAGATCAAAAATTGACAAATAAGACCTCATGAAACTACAGAGCTTCTATAAGGCAAAGGACACTGTCAATAGAAGAAAACAGCAGCCTATAAATTGGGGAAAGATCTTAACTAACACTACATCTGACAGAGGAATAATATCCAAAATATACAAAGAACTCAAGAAGTTATATTCCAGAAAAACAAATAACCCAATTTAAAAATGGGGTAGAGAGTTAAACAGAATTTTCAGCAGAGGAATCTCAAATCACAGAGGAACATTTAAAGAAATGTACAGCATTCGTAATCATCAGGGAAATATAAATCAAAATGACCCAGAGATTCCACCTTACACCAGTCAGAATACCTAAGATCAAAAGTTCAACCTGTTGGCAAAATTATGGAGAAATGAACACTCCTTCATTGCTGGTGGAATTGCAAACTGGTAAAACCATGCTAGAAATCAATCTGGTAGATCCTTAGAAAACTRGACATAGTTCTACCTGAGGACACAGCTATAACACTCCTGAGCATATACCCAGGAGATGCTCCACAATATCATCAGTGGATATTTTATTGGACATTAAAAAATAATTTCAAGTACGAAGATTATGACAAATATTTGAAGATTACATTTGACAATTTTAGAGTCTTTTTTCTCTTCTGCTTCAAGGTAGTGAAAGAACAGAAATTCCATTTGAAAGGGCAAATCAGTCATGTTGGTCTCAAGAATTATACAGAAGTTGTGTGAAAGGTATCCTGTGTCACAGGTTCTTCTAATACCTTCCAGTACTACAGATTCATTATACATTTTCTGTGATGAGKCATGAAGCAGCATGTGAGAAACAGTGTAATAAGCAAGGGGTTGTACATGATCAGCTGTTCCTTCAGTTACTCAGTGGTGAGGAAGAAGTGGTATGTAGAGGCATTCCCTGCAACCTGAAGGAACATGCTACCAGTTCACAACTGGAAACTGTGCTTATTTACATTGTAGACAGCTTCTACAAGGCAGTTCCACTTCAAATGCGAGGTCATTGATTTTTTTGTCTCAAAATAGATTGATAAACTTGAAAGTATTACAAAAAAAAAAAAAAAAGACGAGCACAAATCCATGGGTATGAATACAAATATTTAGAAGGTAGTTTGACAATATGACTATTAAGTAAATTGACAGTAGGAAAACTAGTTTGGAACTAACATAACCCCAACCATGGGATCATGACCAGGTTTATAGTACTAGGCATAAACTCCCTCCCAAGGATCAATCCTCAAGTTCAATCAGACAAGATTTAAGGAACCCCATAATAATTGTGTCATTATTGCACTACTAGACACATCTGGTCTGGAAATCTGTACAGTAGCATGTGAGATCAATGCAAGACAAAAGCATTATGTGCAAATTCAGAGACTGAAAATTGAAAAATAAGAAAGGAAAAGGATACACCCATAGGGAATTGCAGACATAGGTATGCAGAGTAGAGTGATTCAGTTCAAATTCCTCTGCCTCTTATCGTTCCCACTTGGCAGTGCCCTCAATATTTCTCATAATAAACAGATCTGCTTCCAATAAATATGATAAGGTTATTTTAAAACCTTAAAAATATTCTATCTCTCTGTGTATCTCTCTGTATGTCTCTCTGTGTTTTTGTCTCTGTCTCTGTCTGTGTCTCTGTCTCTCTCTCTTGCACACACACACACATACACACACTTAAAAAACACACTCTCACACAAGTGCATTATTCACCTCACTCAATTTGTTGGTATTCTCATTATTGATATCACATATTCTTTATTCATACCTCCATTAGATATCAGCCAATTAGTTGCTGTATTGAAGGGAATCTTTTGATTCAACACCATATAAAATACCATTTCCCATATCTGTCATCAAATATTTGTCTTCTAGCACACCTTAACATGAAGCACATGCTTCCAGAAATCCCCTCTGGATTCCCATATTGCTGTGATAGATTTCCCCYCAACACATATCTCTGTCCTTGCACCTTGACTGTAGAATATCTCGTCATGGTATATGTGGTAAGACTGAGTGGTAGTGAATTTGTTAGTGAGCTTGATTTAATCAGTTGTCTATTTGTATATTTGCCTCAAACACCATATTTAATGCTATGAATACAGACTAGTTAGATGTTTTAGTGAAGCTTTCTGCAGCTGCTTTCAGAAAGTGAAGAATTTCAAGCAGACCTTGTGTTAGTGCTTTGTAATTGATACCTCACTTTTCCCTTCACACAGTCTTATATGGATCATGGTTTGAGCACGTCCGTGGCTGGCTGTCCATGAGAGAATGTGACAACTTCTTGTTACTGTACTATGAAGACATGAAAAAGGTGAGCATCAGTCTCACAGTCACCACTCAGTTAAGAACTAGAGGCTGGAATTGAGGAATGTTCTTGAGAACTGTAAATTTTTCTTTGTTTTTACTTTKTAATATTTATCTTTTATTAACTAAAATACATTCTAATGTGAATGTATATTGATCATATTGACACTCTCCTTGAAGCCTACCAGATCTTCTATGCCTCCTTAGCCACCAAACTTAAAAGATTTTCCTCAAAACAAGTCTAATCCAATAACATGCCTCCAAAATCAAGGAAAGAAAATATAATAGGATGCAATATAAAATAATGTGCTGGGTACTTGTGTGTCAACCTGTCACAAACTAGAATCACTTGAGTTGATGGAACTTTAAATATGGAAATGCCTCCTTAATGTCAGACTGAAGGCAAACCTGCAAGGCAGTTTCTTAATCATTGATTTAAGCTAGAGGAACCATTCCCTTGTGGGAATTGCCATCCTTGGGTTCTACAAGAAAGCAGGCTGCATTTTACATGGTGAATAAGACAGTAAGCAGCATGCCTCTATTTCCACAGCATCAGCACTAGCCACTTCTCCTGACTTCCTCCAAGTGTGAACAATGTTTTATAAGTGTAAGTCAAATAATGTGTGATGAAGCAAAAACTATCACTTCAAAGTTAGACAAGTCAAACCAACAAAAGGAAGAATCTGATTGAAAGCACAACGAGCAGAAATCCACTTACTCACTCAGGAATCTTATGAAAACACTAAGCTGGAGGCATTGATAAGGACACGGAGTATATGGCAAAGAACCACCCAAGCTCTGACTATGCTGCTTCATTATCTGCTGGTGCTCTCAGTTTCCTCTCTGGTTTAAGTTCTTTCAGCCACTTCTTATGCAGGGTACCCTGAGCTCTGAAAGGAAGGATTTGATCAAGACATTCATTGAGTGTGTCTCACTCTCTATTATATAAGGCTAAAAGTTTCTATATTTGTCCCCATATGCTGCAAGAGGAAGCTTCTCTGATGATGTGTARACTTTGCACTGTTCTCTACATGCAATAGAATATAATCAGGAGTCATTTTACCACTATTTTTTTCTTTTTCCTTTGTAAGACCATTATTTGGTTTCCCCATAGGCACCTGAGCTCTCAAGTCTCAGGTCCTTGTTCACCAAAGCAGGTTAGGATGTGGGCTCCCTCACCTGCAATAAATTTTAAGTCCAATAAGTTACTGGATTATTATTCCCATAAGTTTTGAGCCACCAGTGACCTAATTTATCTCACAAGTAGTAAASCACTATAGACAGAAAGACTTATGTCTAGCTTGCTGTTTATATTTCTCTTTGTGGAGTGCCTTTCTGTACTAAAGRCACTAGGATGTAAGTACGTAAGTTCTCTGTAGGGACCAGATTGTCATCTTCACATTCCGTAATTTGTATAGGTGTTGCCTTCAGCAATGGGGGCTCTCTGTCATTTTGTGGAGAGCAACTTATACTCTTAAGAATAGTCTGGGTTTTTTGAGAGGGATTCCCATGRGGTCCATTTGGTCAACTCAACTAAATTTAACCCAATCCTAGTACTGGAATTTTTCATTCTTTCTTTGTGAAATGAGATTGCCATTACTTGGTGATTTCACTTTGATCCCCTTCATATATGAAAAACAATTGGAAGTTTCTCTTGTACTAATTTTCAATACTACTCTGGAATATCTCTTAATTTCACCTGTCTCTCCCTGTACTCACTTCAATAACCCGCTCTCCRTTCACCTTACCCACTTGATTCCCCCATCCTAGCCCTTGCACATCCTTTCATAATTGGTTCTGTACATTTAATGTTTTGATTATTATGTGCTCAGAGGACTTTCTTTCGTGGTCCAATCTACTTGGTGTTCTGTATGCTTCATGAACTTTGATGGGAATCTCTTTCTTCATGTTAGTGTTTTCTTCGATTATTTTGTTGAAAACATTCTCTCTGCTTTTAACCTGGGTTTCCTCTTCTTCTTCTATTCCTATTATTCATTGACCTGACCCTTTCATTCTTGTGACCCAGATTTTCTGAATTATATGGGCCAGGATTTTTAAATAAATTTTCTTTAATTTATTTATTTCTTCTATCATATCTTCAACAATTAAAGGTCTATAAATATTGTACTTGTAGGTGAAACTTGCACCTGAGATAGTTTTTTGAGTTCCTAAAATTTTCCCTATGAGATTTCCTTCAATTTGTATTTCTAAATTTAGAATCAATTATAAATTGATTCTATTTTTACTCAGATGTAAGTCTGTTTAATTCGAATCTTTCCACTGTTTCTTTGTGATTTCATAGATTTATTTAAGTGATATATTCTTTCCTTTAAAAAGACAACTATCATATTCATACAAGCTGTTCTCAGGATTTTTTCCTTGTGCCTCAGCTATGGTGAAATATTCAGGACCTGCTGCATTATGATTGCTGGGCTCTAGTGGAGATATATCATTCTGGTTGTTACTGATTGTGTTTTTACACCGGCATTTAGACATTTTAGATTAGGAAGATAATAATTCTAGGTGGGTGCTGATATTTGGTCCTGTCTTTATTGGGTGAGAGTTTTGTTCCCTGGTTTCTGTTTCACTCTGGTTATTAGGAGAATAAGGTGGCTCTATGTAGCCTGTAAGAATTACATCGGGGTACCTGGTAAGATGTGTTTATGGGTTGAGGACCTGAGAGTCAGAAATAGAGATGGTCTGGCCTCTGCACAGGAACTTCACAAAAAGGAGTAAAGCAGGGTATTCCACCAGGAACTGCTTAGTTGATCTCCTGGAAATGGGGCCAAATAGTAAAGAGAGGGCACATCAGAATGCTTAATAAAGAGGTGGGGATGAGACTCTGGGAATGGATTTGAAGAATGGAGGGAGAGAAGAAGATCTGAAGTTGTAACACAATTGCTTTCTTTCTCATAATGTGCTGTGGCTTCCTCAGGAATGCATTCTGGAATTGAAGGTTGGGGAAAAGCAACTCACCCCACAAAGTTTGGTGTTCTGCTACAGAGATAAGTATAAGACTTGGACTTTGAGATACATTGGCAAAAGTGAAAATCTATCTGCTATTAGTCTATCTGTTTCCCTGGCCAGAGTGGTCTGTGAGTTCCCATGGAGTGTTAAATTTGGGAGCTGGGATAATACAATGAGTGGAGGGAGAAATTTAAGAAGGGAAGGATCTTTGAATCTATTAGAGAAGGGAAATTCTGCCACAGCTTTTGTACTGCAGAGATGAAACTTGTGCATGGGATCTGGAAAAGCAGAGGGAAAGGTGACAGTCTGGTATTAACCTACTACTGACCTGAAGGGATGGAGAAAAATACAAAAACTGAAAGATGAAATGATTTGAAAAATATTTGACCTCTTAATGTTGTCTCTCAGTAAGTAGAACATGTAAACAAAAGGGGGGGGGGTTCATCACATTCTTTTTCCCATATGTAGAATCTTTTACTTAGTCATCATGAAATTCAGTTTTCCCTAGAAAGGATCACTAATTAACTGTCTGCTGCACATTAGTGCAGATTGTCATAAGTCTCCTTTCTGAGCATTTAACCCATTCTTTTCCATTATTGTAATGATTGTTTACCTTCATATGAAATATTAAGTAGAACTGTGATAAATATGCAAAAGAAAGTTTTAAACCAATAAAATCTCATGGCCCCAGGAGGATGACTAGGATTTAATGCACAACTTTTGGTGTTCTAAGATTTTGATTTCTAATGACTATCTTCTAGGATTAAACTAACTGTGGTAGTACAAAGATATTATTGCAACAGTTGGAGATCTGAGACAGAAAAATTGTGAATGTGATTCCCACTTGTGCTGCAATCTGAGATGCTTACTCAAAAGAAAATCTCTCAGAAGTACCACCAAATAACAAATATTGAGAGCATTTTCATGAAACTTTCAGAAAGCTGTATTGTTCTCAGTTAACCTAAGTAAACAATATTATCCAGCACAAACATTAATATGTTGAGGTCTTTGTGCACATTCCTTCATTCTCCTTGATCATTCTGTAGCAGCATTGCTATGAGGTTCTTTAAACATCACAGGGCACATTTGGAGTAGTTGTACATACTTTCAATGCCAACACTTGGAAGGAAAAAGCCAAATAGATGGATCTTGTATCTCTGTGAGATTGAGGTATATTGGTCTCCAAAGCAACTTCCATTACTGAAGACAAAACTCCATAGTGTGGTACTGTCTTAACACGTAAATCTTCAATTCAATCATAAAATGTTTCTATGTAATTTTTCAATTAATTTAGCAATGCTCTTAATTTCTACCACTTTACTCTAATTTTCCATGAATTGTCAATTTTAACATGCTTTTCGATATATCTCATCTATTTTATCAGAAATATTATCCACATAAAAATTAAATTTTATCATAATGTTTTTACTTCTTTTTTAAATAAAAGAACATTCTTTTCAAAAAGAGAAAAGAAAAAGAAAGTATCTATAAGATTCAGTGTATCTGGTTTTATGTGGAGGTTATTAATCCACTTGAACTTGAGCTTTGTACAGAGAGATAAGAATGGATCAATTTCCATCCTTCTATATGTTGACTGCCTGTTGACCTAGCACCATTTGTTATAAATGGTGTCTTCTTTCCATTGGATGGTTTTAGCTCCTTTCTTAAAGACCAAGTGACCATAGGTGTGAGGGTTCATCTGCTGGTCCCTGTACCAATATCATGCAGTTTTTTTTTATCACTATTGCTCTGTATCTTGAGGTCAGGGATGATGATTCTGCCAGAAGTTCTTTTAATGTTGTGAATACTTTTCTCTATCCTGGGATTTTTGTTATTTCAGATAAATTTGGAAATTGCTCATTCTGACTCTAAGAAGAMTTGAGTTCGAATTTTGATAGGGATTACAGTGAATCTAGAGATTGCTTTAGACAAGATGGCCATTTTTATAATATTAGCCCTGCCAATCCATGGGCATGAGAGATCTTTTCATCTTCTCAGATCTTCCTTTTTTTATTTTTTGAGACAGGGTATCTCTGTGTAGCCATGGCTGTCCTGGAACTCACTTTGTAGTCCAGGCTCACCTCGAACTCAGAAATCTGCTGCCTCTGTCTCCCAAGTGCTGGGATTAAAGGCGTGCCCCACCACTGCCAGGTTTCTGAGATCTTCTTTAATTTTTTCTTCAATAACTTGAAGTTCTTTTCATAGAGATCTTTCACTTGCTTGATTAGAGTCAYATCAAGGTATTTTATATTATTTGTGGCTATTGTGAAGAATATCATTTGCCTAATTTCTTTCTCAGTCTTTTTATACTTTAAGTATTTGAAGGCCACATGTTTGTTTGAGTTAATTTTATATCCATCCACTTTGCTAAAGTTGTTTATCAGGTTTATGAGTTCTCTGGTGGGATTTTTGGAGTCACTTAAGTATACTATAATATCATGTGCAAATAAATAGTGATAGTTTGACTTATTACTTTCCAATTAGAATCCTTTGACCTCCTATTCTGGCCTAATTCCTCTGGTTAGGACATCAAGTACAATGTTGAACAGGTAGGGAGAGAGGGGGCAGCCTTGTCTTGTCCCTGATTTCAGTGGAATTGCTTATAGTTTATCTCCATTTTCATTGATGTTGGCTACTGGTTTGTTTTATATTGCTTTTATGATCCTGGAGCACATGAACACAAGGGAAAATTTCCTTAATAGGACACCAATAGCTTATGCTCTAAGATCAAGAATTGACAAATGGGACCTCATAAAATTGCAAAGCTTTTGTAAGGCAAAGTACACTGTCAATAGGACAARACAGCAACTAACAGATTGGGAAAATATCTTTACCAATCCTCCTTCCAGTAGAGGGCTAATATCCAATATGTACGAAGAATTCCAGAAGTTAGACTCCAGAGAATCAAACCACCCTATTAAAAATGGTGTACAGAGCTAAACTAAGAATTCTCAACTGAGGAATAACGGATGGCTCAGAAACACCTAAAGAAATGTTTAACATCCTTAATCATTAGGGGAATGTAAATCAAAACAACCCTAAGATTCCATGTCACTCYAGTCAGAATACCCAAGTTCAAAAACTCAGAGGAATGCCAGGCAGTGGTGTCACACCCCTTTAATCCCAGCACTTGGGAGGCAGAAGCAGGCAGATTTCTGAGTTYGAGGCCAGCCTGGTCTACAGAGTGAGATCCAGGACAGCTAGGGCTTCACATAGAAACCCTGTCTCCAAAAACAAAACAAAAAACTCAGAGAACAGCAAATTCTGGACAGGATGTGAAGGAAGAGGAACACTCCTCCATTGCTGGTGGCACTGCAAGCTGGTAAAATGATTCTGGCAATCAGTTTGGGGGTTCCTTAGGAAATTGGACATAGCACTACCTGAGGGCCCAGCTACACCACTCCTGGGCTTATACCCAGAACATACTCCAACATGTAATAAAGACACACGCTCCACTATGTTCAAAGCAGTCTTATTTATAATAGCCAGAAGCAGGAATGAACCCATATGTTCCTCAACAGAGGCATGGATACAGAAAATTTGGTATATTTATACAATGGAGTACTTCTCAGCTATAAAAAGGAATGAATTCATGAAATTATTGAGCAAATGGATGGAGCTAGAAACTATCATCCAGAGTGATGTAACCCAATCACAAAAGAAAACACATGGTATGCAATCGCTGATAAGTGCATATAGCCCAAAAGTTCAGAATACCCAAGATACAACTCACAGGCCACATGAAACTCAAGATGAAGGAAGACAAAAGTGTGGATACTTTGATCCTTATTGGAAAGTGGATCAAGACACCCATGGCTCACAGCCAACCAATAAAATGAGAATAGGGTTCCCAATGGAGCTGCTCAAGAGAGGTCCCAAATAGCTGAAGAGGTTTGCAGCTCTGCAGAAGGAACAATAATATGTACCAACCAGTAACTACACCAATCCTATGGACTTAACCAACAACCAAAGAGTACACATGGAGGGACCCACTGGTTCAGCTACACATATAGTAGATAATCATTTCAGACATCAATAAGAGGAGAGGCCATTGGTCCTGTGAAGGCTCGATTCTATGAGACACTCTCTCTAATATTTTCTCCACCCTGAAATGAAACCACAGATTCTGTATTTTAGGGACCAGAGATCAGCCATATTGCAAGGCCACTCAATATATAAATGTGTGTGAGTCCTTCCTCACTTTGTCCCATTGCCTTTTCTTGTTCAAATCCCATTCGTGCTCTCTCATTTTCTGATGCCTTTTCTGCACATGCCTTTTCTCATTCCCATCTACAGATCCTTTCTTTGCATCTGTTCTCTTAGAGTTCTAGGTTTATCATCCTCATTTCTGTTTCATCTTCTTTTAGGATACAATGGGAACCATAAAGAAGATCTGTGACTTCCTAGGGAAAAAATTAGGGCCAGATGAGCTGGAACTGGTCCTCAAGTACAGTTCCTTCCAAGTCATGAAAGAAAACAACATGTCCAATTTTAGTCTCATCCCGAATGATGTGGTTACGAATGGCTTGAACCTTATGAGAAAAGGTAAATAGATTGTCTACCTCCAGAATATGTCAGAACATGTGAAAGAGTTGTGGTGCCAATGAATCTCTAAGAGGTTGTTGGCAATATACTGAGAGTCACTGATCATCACTGATAGCTTCTCACAGACATTACTGGGGAATGATTTTTATGAGCAAGATGTGGGCTTCAGAAAGTTTGAAAAGTTGATTAATTCTGAGAGATACCTTGGGATTGGACATGATCATATCCAATAACTTCAATGAAAAAAATGGGAAAATAGTCATGTTACTATGAGGCATTGTAAAGTTCCCTGTATCATAATCCTCACCTTTAAAATATAAAAAAAAAGTGTATTGCAGTAGACCAAAGATATATCTTAGATGATAACCATAGAACCTCAAAAATTACATTAACAGCTGGAAAAGATGTTGAACAGACGAAGATTGCTGCCTTAGAGTAGGCCAAGAGTAGACGCCCAAAAGGACTAAAAAAATTCTCTAGTTTTAAAATCTGATGATACTGATCTGAACCTATGTTTATATTACTTTAGCTTCATGACCCCTTSTACTTTCAAAACTTTATCTCATAGAAGAGGAATTTCAGTCCTCTCTATTTCTGTGCCACCTTGCTAATCTGGAAGTGTGGTTTAATAGCTGTATCGTTAAGAAGTGACTTTGACAAAATGAATCAGAACTTGGGCCTCACCAAGATCTGATTAGGTAATGATATGTTAGATGCAACTCAGAGGGGAAGAAAGATGGTATCAGTCATCAGATATTTAACAATGAATAAAAACATGGGTATAAATGAATGAAGTTGAGAGTTATGGGTTTAATTCCCTTTTTACCAATAATTAAAATGTTTCAGCCTTTACTTTCAGTCCTCCTCAGCTCCAGAGTGTGAGATTAAGATAGTAACAATATAAGGATATCAGGATTTTTCACAGATAAGATGAAGTCAAAATAGATACCAGACTGTATTTAATCCAATACTCTTAGTATCCTCATAATAGAAAAATTTTTACTCAGATATAAGCATAATTATATGTCACCACTCACCAAAAGAAATTTGGTATTTATATACTAAAGATCAAGGCATCTGGAACAATGCACTGCTGTTGCCAGATTCCCTCAGACACCTGTACTCTAGACTCGGTGGAGACATATTTCTCTGCACTAAAAATGAAGGTCTCACTAAGGAAAGCGGTCTGTTCTTAGATTTCCTGTAATGAATGAAAATTTGGCAGAGATAAAAAGTATATGAACCTAAAAGTATGTCATTAAATACTTAAAGGAATGAAGTAGCTCTGTTAATAGCAAAATAATAAGGGCATTACAAGGAACAATTTTAGCAGAGACACATCAGAACAGATGGAATAGAATTAAAACAAAATTCTATGAGGACAATTATTGTTTCTGCTTTTGCAGTGAGATTTTTCTAGTATGAGACCACATTTTGCTTGAATCTCTTCCAAATACACATACTATTTGTCATGTAGCATAAATGATAGGAGGAATACCTACATACATACTTACATACATACATAGAGTAATTATACTTTAATTCTGTCAATATACTTGATCAGAATCCATTAGAATTTTGTAATTTAATTATCCTGTGATTTAAAAAAAACATGACTTGTATTATCAATCTTTTTGGATTCAAATACCCATCCATCACTATCACACTGTGTAACATTTCAAAGACTAATTTTTCCCCATCAGCAAAATAGGAACAATGCCTCTACCTTTCTCATGTATTCACAAATTCTTAAAAAATTATCCCACACTCAGTATGTCCTATATCTCTCACACTTTGCAAAATGAAACATTTAGTAAATTAAGAAACACTTTTCAAATATTTTAGATGCATATTCTGTGTGTATATTCAAAGCAGAAATGCATGGGAGACATCACAGTGCCACAGCTAGGAAATAAAGCAAGGACGGGGCCTGCTGAGTGGTAAATGGAGGAAAGATATAAGAAGAAGGTTACAGTGTCATTAATTAATTAAGGAGACAAAGAACAAGATGTAGTTATATAAAAGATATTAGCCCTCTGGGGTGAAGGAAGACACAATACAGCATGAGCAGTTGGACAATTTCTAAGGTTAAAACTAAAGACCTTCTAGATTTGATTGGTGAAAACCAATTAATGGTCAGAGGAGACATTGCTACAAAGGACAGAGCCTGGTATYATACAGATCTTCATGCATCACAAACCACCATGCCTGATGAAACAGAAGTTCTGCAATATTCTCAGCTGGGAGAGGTTGGATACCTTATATCTAGTGGGAAGATCAAGACACCTGAAATGCTGCTCATAGCTGAGTGTATCTGCAGCACTCATGTGAACCCACACACACATAAGTAGAAACTATTTTAAGATATTAATTAAAAGTTGCTAGCCTACTGTGAAGAATTTCTATAAGTAAATACTAAAATGTAGACAGAACAATTGAAGTTTGTTTGGATCATTGAGATGATAAACACCGTTGAGTTGGTTATCATGATGGGAACAGGTTTGATGGGAAGCAGGAATAATCTGGATAAATAAAAAGGTCAAGCCAGTGGTGCTGCTGTTAGATTGTGTAGAATATAGGTTGGGAGAGGAAACGATGGGACATCATTTCCACAGAGGGAGAAATCTGTATATATGATTTCAGGACTTAAGGAGGTTTCTGCACAAAATGGTAGTTTGATTGTGTGTTAAGAGAATTTGATGGCAAGAGCTAGAGCAGTGTTATGGMCATTATTAATTCACCTATGTAGCTGCTTCACATTTTCCAGGTACAACTGGGGACTGGAAGAATCACTTCACAGTGGCCCAAGCTGAAGTCTTTGATAAAGTATTCCAGGAGAAAATGGCTGGTTTCCCTCCAGGGTTGTTCCCATGGGAATAGGTTTTCAAAACTTTTAAATATTATATGAATACTGATGTTTGTGTTCCTATTGTTCTATATCTGAATAACTGAAAGTGGTCACAGAATAAATCCTGTTGTAGAATTGTGATGGTGATTTTTTTAAACATAGTGTTACTAATACTAATAGTAGCAACAGGTGGTGGTTGTGTTGGTGGTGGTTTGTATACATTTCTTTTTGTAGTGTCTTCAGAGGCCAGAAGAGGGTATTGATTCTGAGGTATCTGCAATTTCAGGTGGCTGTAAACTTTCAGCTTTGGGTTCTAGGAACTGATCTGAGGACCTCTACCTAATCAATACAGTGCAACTATCCATCTTTTAGATTCATCTCTTCAGCCTAGAATCATGGAATCGTTTTTTTTTTTTTT
>BDUI01002377.1:7800-22633 GCA_002335545.1 Apodemus speciosus | reverse complement strand
GAGACAGGGTTCCTCTGTGTAGCCCTGGCTGTCCTGGAAGTCACTCAGTAGACCAGGCTGGCCTCGAACTCCAAAATCCGCCTGCCTCTGCCTCCCAAGTGCTGGGATTACAGGCATGCGCCACCACGCCTGGCTCATCATGGAGTCTTGAGTCATCAAATATTTCCTAATTTTATTACTGATTTGTTGTGTATTATCAGCAAATTCCAATTTACTTCAAAGAATTGAAGCTTTAAAATATTTTATTTTCATTTAAATTAGTCATTATTTTGGATTTTATTAACTGAGATTGGACATGACAAAATTTCTGAATGTGATGCTATGGAAATAAATAAATATTACTCAGGGTTTATGTACTTATCATAGTTTTCAGGAATACCAGCTTGATTATTTGCTGAAAAAGCATGTATGTATATCTTTTTATGGATATTTTCTTAATTTACATTTCAAATGGTTTCCCCTTTCCAGGTGTCCCCTTCAGAATCCCTCTAATCCATACCTCTCCCAATGCCTCTACAAGGGTGTTCCCACACCAACTCACCCACTCATC
This sequence comes from Apodemus speciosus, assembly GCA_002335545.1. Lineage (NCBI taxonomy): Eukaryota > Metazoa > Chordata > Mammalia > Rodentia > Muridae > Apodemus > Apodemus speciosus. The sequence continues at coordinate 22,083 of BDUI01002377.1, read as the reverse complement.
TCTCCCTGCCCTGGCATTCCCCTACCCTGGGGCATTGAACACATTCAGGCCCAAGGGCCTGTCATCCCACTGATGCCAACAAGGCCAGCTTCTGCCACATATGGAGCCTGAGCCATGGGTCCTTCTATGTGTACACTTTGGTTGTTGGTTCAGTCCCTGGGAGCTCCAGGGGTATCTTTCATGTTGACTCTTTTGCTCCCTCCAAGGAAAACCTCCCTCAGCATTTTGAGTGCCTTCTACAATTCCTCCATCAGGGATCCAGCACTCAGTACAATGGCTGGTTGAAAGCATCTGCCTCTGTATTTGTCAGGATCTGTTAAAGCCTCTTAGAAGACAACCATATCAGACTTCTGTCAGCAAGCACTTTCTTACATCCACAATAGATTCTGGTTTGGAGACTATATATGGGATGGCTAATATCCACTTATCAGTGAGTGCATGCCATGTGGATTCTTTTGGGACTGACTTACCTCACTCAGGATGATATTTTCTAGACACATTCATTTGTCTATGAATTTCATGAAGACATTGTTTTTAATAGATGTGTAATATTACATTGTGTAAATGCACCACATTTTCTGTATCCACGCCTTTGTTGATAATTTCTTTATTTACATATGAAATGTTATGCCCTTTCCTCATTTCCCCACCAAAACCTCACTATCCCATGCCCCCTCACCCTGGTCACTAACCCACCCACTCCCACTTCCCTGTCCTGGTATTCCCCTACATTGGGGCAAAAAGTCTTCACAGACCAAGGGTCTTTCCTCCCATTGATATCCAACAAGGCCATCCTCTGCTACATATGCAGCTGGAGCTATGGGACCCTCCATAGGTTCTATTTTGTTAGTAGTTTAGTACACGGAGCTCTGGAAGTGCTTGTTGCTTAATATTGTTATTCCTCCTATGGGGCTGCAAACCCATTTAGCTCCCCCATTGGGGAACCTGTGCTCAGTCCAATTGTTAGTCAACAATCCACCTCTGCATTTGTCAGGAATTGGCACAGCCTTTCAGGATACAGCTATATCAGGTTCCTGTTAGCAGGAACTTGTTGGCATCCACAACAGTGTCTGGGATTGCTAACTGTATGTGTGATACACACCCAGGTGGGGCAGTATCTGTACGACCTTTCCTTCAGTCCCTGCTCCACACTTTGTTTCATTGCCCATTAGAATATCATTTCCCCTTGTAAGAAGAACCAAAGTATCCACACTTTAGTATTCCTTCTTCTTAAGCTTCATGTAAATTATATCCTGGGTAATCCAATATTCTGAGCTAATACCCAATTTTCACTGAGTGTATATCATGTGTGTTATTTTGTGTTTGGGTTATGTCACTCAGCATGATATTTTCTAGTTCCATCCATTTTCCTAAGAATTTCATGAATTCATTGTTTTTAATAGCAGATTGGTAATTCATTGTGTAAATATACCACAGTTTCTGTATCCATGCCTCCTTGAGGGACATCTGGATTATTTCCAGATTCTGGCTATTACAAATAAGGCTGCTATGAACATAGTGGAGTATGTGTCCTTATTACATGTTGGAGCATCTTCTGGGTATATGGCCAGGAACATTGTAGCTGGGTTCTCAGATAGTGTTATGTCCAATTATCTGAGGAACTGTAAAACTGATTTCCAGAGTGGTTTTACCAGCTCGCAATTCCACCAGCAATGGAGGAGTGTTCCTCTATCTCCACATACTCACCAGCATCTCCTGTCACCTGAATATTTAATCTTAGCCATTGTGACTGTTGTGAGATGGAATCCCAGGGTGATTTTGATTTGCATTTCCCTAGAGACTAAGGATGTTGAACACTTCTTTAAGTGCTTCTCAGACATTTTGTATTCCTCAGTTAAGAATTCTTTGTTTAGTTCTGTGGGCCATTTTTAATAGGGTTATTTGGTTCTCTGGAACCTAACTTCTTGAGTTCTTTGTATATATTGGATAGTAGCCTTCTGTCAGATGTGGGATTGGCAAACATCTTTTCCCAATCTGTTGGTTTCTGTTTTGTTCTGCTGACAGTGTCATTTGCCTTACAGAAACTTTGCAATATTATGAGGTCGCATTAGTTGATTCTTGATATTTGAGCATAAGCCTTTGGTGTTCAATTCAGGGACTTTCCCCCTGTACCAATGTTTTCGAGGTATTTCCRCACTTTCTCTTCTATTATATTCAGTATATGGTTTTACGTGGAAGTCCTTGATTCACATGGACTAGAGCTTTGCACAAGGAGATAAGACTGAATCAAGTTGCATTCTACTATAGGTTGACCAAGAGTTGAACCAGCACCATTTGTTGAAAATTCTCTTCTTTTCCACTGGATTGTTTTAGCACCCTTGTCAAAGATCAAGTTACCACAGGTGTATGGGTTCATTTCTGGGCTTTCAATTCTGTACCATTGGTCTACCTGTCTATCACTGTACATATACCATGTAGTTTTTATCACTGTTGTTCTGTAGTACAGCTTGAGATGAGGGATGGTGATTCCTCCAGCTGTTCTTTAATTGTTCATAATAGTTTTCACTATCCTGAGTCTTCTGTTATTCCAAATAAATATGAGAATTTCTCTTTCTAACTCTATGAAGAATTGAATGGAAATTTTAATAGAGATTGTGTTGAATCATTATATTGCTTTGGGATGATGGCCAGTTTTACTATATTAATCCTGCTAATCCATGAGCGTAGGAATTCTTACCATCTTCTGAGATCTTCTTCAATTTCTTTCTTTAGAGAATTGAAGTTGTTGTAGTACAGATCTTCACTAGTTTCATTAGAGTCACACCAGGGTATTATATACTGTTTCTGACTCTTGGGAAGAGTGTCATTTCCCTAATTTCTCTCTCAGCTTGTTTATCCTTTGTGTATAGGAAGACTACTGATTTGTTTGAGTTAATTTTCTATCCACTTTGTGCAAGTAGTTTATCAGCTTTAAAAGTTCTCTGGTGGAATTTTTGGGTCACTTAATTATACTACCATACCATTTCCAAGTTGTGATATTTTGAATGCTTCCATTCAAATTTGTATCCCTTTGACTTTCTTTTCTTGTCTAATTACTCTAGCTAGATAGCACATCAAGTACTATATTGAGTAGATAGGAAGAGAGGGGGCATCCTTGTCTAGTCACTGATTTTAGTGTGAAAGCTTTAAGTTCATATCCATTAACTTTGATGTTAGGTACTGGTTTTCTGATTATTGATTTTAATGTGTTTAGGTATGGACCTTGAATTACTTTTCTTTCTGAGACTTTTAACATGAAAGGATACTGAATTTTGTCAAATGCTTTTTCAGCATCTAATGAAATGACCATCTGTTTTTTTTCTTTGAGTTTGTTTATGTAGTGGATTACATTGACTGATTTCTGTATATTGAACCATCCCTGCATCTCTGGGATGAAGCCTACTTGTTCATTGTGAATGATTGTTTTGATGTGTTCTTGGATTTGGTTGGCAAGAACTTTATTGAGTATTTTTGCATCAATATTGATAAGGACAATTGCTCTGAAGTTCTCTTTTTTGTTGTATCTTTGTGTAGTTTTGGTATCAGCGAAATTGTTGCTTCATAGAACGAGTTGATACTGTTCTTTCTGTTTCTATTTTGTGGAATAATGTGAAGAGTATTGATATTAGGTCTCCTTTAAAGATCTCATAGAATTCTGAACTAAAACCATCAGGTCCTGTGCTTTTTTGGTTGGGAGACTGTCAATGACCACTTCTATTTCTTTATGGGTTATGGGTCCATTTATATGGTCTATCTGACCCTGATTTTAGTTTGGTATTTGGTATCTGTCTAGGAAATTGTTCATTTCATCCAGATTCTCCAGTTGTGTGGAGTACAGGCTTTTGTAGTATGATATGATTTTTTTTTATTTTTTCCATTTTCTGTTGTTATTTTTCCCTTTTCATTGCTGATTTTGTTAATTTGGATATTGTCTCTGTGCCTGCTGGTTAGTCTGGCTAAACATTTATCTATCTTGCTGATTTTCTCAGAGAATCAGCTCCTGGTTTTGTTGATTCTTTGTATAGTTCTTTTTGTTTCAACTTGGTTGATTTCAGCCCTGAGTTTGATGATTTCCTGTCTTCTATTCCTCTTGGGTGTATTAGCTTCTTTTTGTTCCAGGGCTTTTAGGTGCGTTGTTAAGCTGCTAGTGTGTGCCCTCTCCATTTTCTTTTTGGAGGTACTCACGGCTATGAGTTTTCCTCTTAGCACTGCTTTCATTTTGTCCCATAGATTTGGGTATGTTGTGCCTTCACTTTCATTATATTCTGAACAGGTTTTGATTTCTTTCCTCATTTCTTCCTTGACCAAGGTATCATTGAGTAGTGTATTGTTCATCTTCTATGTGTACATGGGCTTTCTGTTGTTTTTGTTGCTATTGAAGACCTCTCTTACTTCATAGTGATCTGATAGGAGACATGGAATTAGTTTGATCTTCTAATATCTTCTCATATCTGTTTCCCATTGTGATTTCATTGTTTATAACCTTTTTCTTTAGATCCTGTTTGGCTTTGCTTAGGTCCTTCACCTGTTTTGTTTTGTTTTCCCTTAGTTCTTCAAATCCTTCCCCCTGTTTACTTGTGTTCTCCTGTTTTGTGGCCAATTATATGGTCAATTTTGCAGAAGGCACTATGAGGTTCTGAGAAGACGGTATATTCTTTTGATTTAGGATGAAATGTTCTATAGATATGTATTAAATCCATTTGGTCCAAAACTTCTGTCAGTTTCACTGTGTCTCTGTTTAGTTTGTGTTTCCCTGATTTGTCCATGGAGGAGACTGGGTGTTGAAGTCACCCACAATTGTGTGTTGTAAGATGTGTGCTTTAAGCTTTAGTAAAGTTTCCTTTAAGAATGAGGGTGCCCTTGAATTTGGGGCATAAATGTTCAAAATTGTGAGTTCTTCCTGGTAGATTTTTCCTTTGATGAGTATAAAGTGTCCTTCTGTGTCTTTTTTATGACTTTTGGTTGAAAGTCTATTTTACTGGATATTAGAATGGCTACTCCAGCTTGTTTCCTTGGACCGTTTGCTTGGAAAACAGTTTTCTAGCCTTTTACTCTGAGGTAGTATTTGTTGTTGACACTGATATGAATTTCCTGTATGCAGCAAAATATTGGGTCTTGTTTATGAATCCAGTCTGCGAGTCTATGTCTTTTTATTGGGGAATTGAGTCCATTGATGTTAAGAGATATTAAGGAATAGTTATTGTGGCTTCCTGTTATTTTTGATGTAATTTTTATGATTGTGTGGTTATCTTCTTGGGTTTGTTGAAAGAAGATTAATATCTTGCATTTTCTAGTGCATACTTTCCCTTTTTTGTTGGTGTTTTCCATTCATTATTCTTTGAAGGGCTGGATTTGTGGAAAGATAATGTGTAAATTTGTTTTTGTCATGAATTACATTGGTTTCTCCATCTATGGTAATTGAGAGTGTTCCTGGTTGGCATTTCTGTTCCCTTAGGAATGACATCAGCCCAGGCTCTTCTGTTTTTCAGTCTCTGTTGATTAGCCTAGTGTAATTCTGATAGGTCTACCTTTATATTTTACTTGACCTTTTCCCCTTACTGATTTTAATATTGCCCCTTTGTTTAGTACATTTGGTGTTCCAATTATTATGTGATGGGAGAATTTTCTTGTCTGGTCAAATCTATTTGGAGTTCTGTAGGCTTCTTGTATGTTCACGGGCATCTCTTTTTTTAGGTTAGGGAATTTTTCTTCTATAATTTTGTTGAAGACATTTACTGGTCCTTTAAGTTAGAAATCTGCACTCTCTTCTATACCTATAATCCTTAGGTTTGGTCTTCTCTTGTCCTGGATTTCCTGGATGTTTTGGGTCAGGAGCTTTTTTGCATTTTTCATTTTTTGATGGTATCTTCTATGGTATCTTCTTCATCTGAGATTCTCTCTTCTATCTATTGTATTCTGTTGTTCATGCTTGGAACCATGACTCCTGACTTTTTTCCTAGGTTTTCTATGTCTTGAGTTGTCTCCCTTTGTGATTTCATTATTGTTTCTATGCCTTTCTTTAGATCCAGGATGGCTTTGTTAAATTCCTTCACCTGTTTTGTTGTGTTTTCCCTTTGTTCTTCAAGGGTTTCTCCCTGTTTTCTTGTGTTCTCCTGTATTTCTTTAAGGGGGTTATTTATGTTCTTGTTGAAGCCCTCCATGAAGCCCTCCAACAGTATCATTACCTGTGATTTAAATTCCAAATCTTCCTTTCCTGGTATGTTGGGTCATCCAGGACTTGCTATTGTTGGAGAAATTGGGTTTGGATGGTGCCATATTGCCTTGATTACTGTTATGAATGCTCCTACGTTTGCCTTTTGCCATTTGATTTTCTCTGGTGTTCRTTGGCCCTGCTGTGACTAGCTGGTGCTTGCCTATCTCAGCAACCCTGGGTGACCTGCTTTCCCCTGGCACAAATTGTTGTGTTGCTGCTGAGTTCCTGGGTACAGGTAGAGTCCTGTTGGAGTGTGTCCCAAGCAATCCTCTACTCTGGTCATCCCTGCCTACCAATCTGTTACACAGTCACAGAAGCAAATATGGTGGCTGAGACCCACTCTCTTGTAGTTGTATTTGGGTATGTAGCTCTGTGGCCTGATCAACTCTGGATGTAGGCTGTGCTGGTTGTCTCCTCTGTTCAGCTGGGTATTTACCTGGCTTCCTGAGCCACTTGGAGATGGTGTGCTGTGGAAGAGGATGTTCCCATCCTGGAGGTGAGAACTGGAAGGCTCCTGCCAGAGGCCACCATACAGGATCCTCTGATCTGCAGGGCTGGTCTCATCTATGCAGGCTGCCTCCTCCATGCTGGCTGCTGAATGGATAACTGTCTTCCTGTGCTACTTGCAGATGGTGTGCTATGGCAGAGGATGTTCCTGATGTGGAGACAGAAACCGGAAGGCTTCTGCCAGAGGCCTCAGGACAGAATCCTCCTATCTGCAGGGCCAGTCTCAGTTGTGCAGGCTGCCTCTTCCATGCTGGCTGCTGGGTGTATATCTGTCTTCCTGTGTCGCTTGGAGATGGTGCACTGTCAAATTCATCTATTTTTAACCCCTTTTGAAACTAGTGCTTTTGACATGCTACCAAAGACATGGTGTGAGGAAAAGAGAAATGACCAACAGATTGCTTAGCRGGTAGGGTTTCTTGAGGCCAAGCCTAATAATRTGAGCTCAGTCACTAGAAAAAAGTGTGATGGAAGGAGAATCCATGTCCTGAACATCATGCTCTGACCTCCACTTTTGCCCTTTATCAAGTTTAAAAATACATCAAGAGTGTACCATATAAGGTAATGGACATGCACTCAAAATATTTTTATTATTTTTACTTAAATTACAAATTTAGAGTAGACTGACCTTGAACTCTTTGCTTCCTGGGTGCTGGGATTTAAGGCATTGCCAACCTGTCTGGCAGAATTGAACATTAAAAACAAAATGTTCTCTTTATTGTGTGTATGTATATAGGGCTCAGATGTCTCCTGACTATTCCCAGGTAAGTCCTTGTATAGCTGAGTCAAATTAGTTTGAAATTTCAGCTCATCTAGTGCTATCTGGGCCGCGTGTATGGGAGCTACAAACTCAGAACAAAYAGATTTCAGTGGTTATATGCTCAGCATGTTCATGTAGATTCCATTCTAAAATATTGGCTACAATGTACCTCATAGGATAGTACTAAATTGCTCCCCATTATTGGCACAGGCAGCATCACTCAGCTGGTAAAGGTACTTGTGGACAATCATGGGGATCTGAGTTTGATCCACTAGACCTACATGAAAGGAGAGAGCTCATACTGCAGATTGATTTCAGACTTCTACTCCTTGCACAGTGGAATGCACCAATACATTTTCACAAAGATATATAAAAAAGTAATTATTAAAAAATTTAAAAGCTAAAGGACCTTTCTCTCCTCATTGAATCAGAGATCATTTTTTATTTCTTTTTAATTGAATATTTTCTATATTTACATTTCAAATATNTTGGCCCTGCTGTGACTAGCTGGTGCTTGCCTATCTCAGCAACCCTGGGTGACCTGCTTTCCCCTGGCACAAATTGTTGTGTTGCTGCTGAGTTCCTGGGTACAGGTAGAGTCCTGTTGGAGTGTGTCCCAAGCAATCCTCTACTCTGGTCATCCCTGCCTACCAATCTGTTACACAGTCACAGAAGCAAATATGGTGGCTGAGACCCACTCTCTTGTAGTTGTATTTGGGTATGTAGCTCTGTGGCCTGATCAACTCTGGATGTAGGCTGTGCTGGTTGTCTCCTCTGTTCAGCTGGGTATTTACCTGGCTTCCTGAGCCACTTGGAGATGGTGTGCTGTGGAAGAGGATGTTCCCATCCTGGAGGTGAGAACTGGAAGGCTCCTGCCAGAGGCCACCATACAGGATCCTCTGATCTGCAGGGCTGGTCTCATCTATGCAGGCTGCCTCCTCCATGCTGGCTGCTGAATGGATAACTGTCTTCCTGTGCTACTTGCAGATGGTGTGCTATGGCAGAGGATGTTCCTGATGTGGAGACAGAAACCGGAAGGCTTCTGCCAGAGGCCTCAGGACAGAATCCTCCTATCTGCAGGGCCAGTCTCAGTTGTGCAGGCTGCCTCTTCCATGCTGGCTGCTGGGTGTATATCTGTCTTCCTGTGTCGCTTGGAGATGGTGCACTGTCAAATTCATCTATTTTTAACCCCTTTTGAAACTAGTGCTTTTGACATGCTACCAAAGACATGGTGTGAGGAAAAGAGAAATGACCAACAGATTGCTTAGCRGGTAGGGTTTCTTGAGGCCAAGCCTAATAATRTGAGCTCAGTCACTAGAAAAAAGTGTGATGGAAGGAGAATCCATGTCCTGAACATCATGCTCTGACCTCCACTTTTGCCCTTTATCAAGTTTAAAAATACATCAAGAGTGTACCATATAAGGTAATGGACATGCACTCAAAATATTTTTATTATTTTTACTTAAATTACAAATTTAGAGTAGACTGACCTTGAACTCTTTGCTTCCTGGGTGCTGGGATTTAAGGCATTGCCAACCTGTCTGGCAGAATTGAACATTAAAAACAAAATGTTCTCTTTATTGTGTGTATGTATATAGGGCTCAGATGTCTCCTGACTATTCCCAGGTAAGTCCTTGTATAGCTGAGTCAAATTAGTTTGAAATTTCAGCTCATCTAGTGCTATCTGGGCCGCGTGTATGGGAGCTACAAACTCAGAACAAAYAGATTTCAGTGGTTATATGCTCAGCATGTTCATGTAGATTCCATTCTAAAATATTGGCTACAATGTACCTCATAGGATAGTACTAAATTGCTCCCCATTATTGGCACAGGCAGCATCACTCAGCTGGTAAAGGTACTTGTGGACAATCATGGGGATCTGAGTTTGATCCACTAGACCTACATGAAAGGAGAGAGCTCATACTGCAGATTGATTTCAGACTTCTACTCCTTGCACAGTGGAATGCACCAATACATTTTCACAAAGATATATAAAAAAGTAATTATTAAAAAATTTAAAAGCTAAAGGACCTTTCTCTCCTCATTGAATCAGAGATCATTTTTTATTTCTTTTTAATTGAATATTTTCTATATTTACATTTCAAATATKTATTTACATTTCAAACCTTATCCTCTTTCTAGGTTCCTCTCTCCTAGAAAACACCTATCCCATCATCCCTCCCCCTGCTTCCACCCACCCAACTCCTGCCAACCTTCCTTCAATTCMCCTACTCTGGGACATCTATCAAGCCTTCATAGGACCAAGGACCTCTCATCCCATTGTTGCCTAAGAAGGCAATCTTCTGCTACATAAGGCTTAGTAAATGGGAGCTCTGTAGTGTCCGGTTGGTTGATATTGTTGTTCATCCTATGAGGTGGCTAACCCCTTCAACTCCTTCAGTCCTTTAACAACCCCATTTGCGACCCCTTGCTCAGTCCAATGATTGGCTGTGAGAATCTGTCTCTATATTTGCCAGACACTGGCAGTGCCTCTCAGGAGACAGCCATATCGGGATCCTTTCAGCAAGCATTTTTTAGCATCCAAAACAGGGTCAGGTTTTGGGATGTATCGCTAGGTGTGACAATCTCTGGACAACCTTTCCTTCAGTCTCTGCTCTACTCTTTATCTCCATATTTACTACTGGGAGTGTATTCCTTGAGCTTCAAATGGTCTTTCAGTTGTATCTTGGGTATTCAGAGTTTTGGGGGATAATATCCACTTATCAGTGAGTGCATACCATGTGTGTTCTTCTTTTATGATTGGGTTTCTTCACTTAGGATGGTATTTTCATATTCCTTCCATTTGCCTAAGAATTTCATGAATTCATCATTTTTTAATACCAGAAGAGTACTCCATTGTGTAAATATATCACATTTTCTGTATCCATTCCTATGTTGAAGGACATCTGTGTCAGACATAACTCTATAACCACCAGTTATGTAGGGCAATGCATGACACAAGCCCCTGGTACTCCATCCTTACAGTTTCCTGGCTACAGCCAGGTATGCCCTGCCGCACAGTTACCTGGCCACAGCCAGGCAGCCTGGACTACTATGAAAGGGAAAGCTTGGCCACTCCTCCCTTTCTTGACCTCAACACTTCTCGAACTCTCCCTCCCTTATCTTTCTCTTTCCCCATTCTCTTTCCACTCTTTTCACATGGGCATGGCCTGCTTCTACCACTCTACCTCTACTCTCTCATTCTAATCTTCTAAAAGCTTAAGAATAAAGCTTTAAAATCATGGGATGCCTCTTCTTCCATCTAAATCCACCATGTTGGAGCAATGGAACAGGAGTCTCAGCACTTCCAGACACCAGACTGGACCAAGGACCCACAGCCCCAGCTGGGTCTCCTCCACAGACACCCAGGCCCACATCCAGATCACGATGTGGGGCTCAAATAACACAGCAGTTCAGCCCCCTCAGTCAGAAAAAACACAAAAACCCAGAATTTGCCAGCATGGGAATTTGTCTGCATGTGGGAAACTGCCCAACATGCCTTCCCTTGCCAACAATGCAGCCATGAAGCAGTCCATACCCATATAGAAAGAGGGGGAAGATAATGGGGAAAGAGAAAGTTAAGAGTGGGAGAGAGACACTGCAGAATGGTGGGGGTAGCAGAGAGACACTGCAGAATGGTGGGGGTGGCAGAGAAGGCAGACAGGACATAGTCAAAGCAGACCAGACACTCAAAGAGAAAGGTCAGCTCCTGGTGCTGCAGGGACACAGAATCAGCCCCACAGCCAGGGCTGGATTCTGAGATCACTGCTGCTACTGTAAGCACTGAGGACTAGCCAGGGCCTGCAGCTGAGATGGTGGTATCAGCTTGGGGCACAGCTGGGAACAGGGTATGCAGGTTCTGAGGCAGTGTCTACTGTGGCTGCTTGCTGCAGGGTTTGTTAGCTCTGAGGCCTGTGGAGGACAAGAGGCTCATCAGGCTCAGAGCCCACCATGGACATGAAGGTAAACACACATTCACACACAAGCACTTGTGGGTGCGCGCGCGCGCGCGCGCGCACACACACACACACACACACACACACACACACAAATACCGGCTCTAGAAACCAAACTTATGTCCTGTGCAAAAGCAGTACAGCCTCTTAGCCACAGAATGATTATCTCCAGCTCCTTCTACAAAATGACTTAATCTTTTGTTGGATCAGAGTAAATTTTTAATATTGCCTGTTTTTAACGAGGCTTTCTGAAGCAGACTCCATGGCTGTAATGTAAAATTTGCTTCTAGGGTGGTCACAGTTGCCCTCTTGATTTYAGATTTCAACCCTGAAAGATTTAAGATGCTACATTGAACTTGGAGTGTAAGTTCCAGAAGTATGCTGTTACATGAATCAAATTCTAAAATAAAAAGGATAAGTCAAGGTGAGGTGTTCAGTTAGTATACATCTAAAATACGTCTCTTTATTTATTTTTTTTATTTCTTCTGTCGTATCTTACATCCCAACCTCAGGTTTCTTTCCTTTCCTCCCCCATAAATTCCCAACCACAAACTACTGCTCCTTTGTTTTGCTTCAGAAAAGGACAGGCCTCCCAGGGACATCATCCAAACATAGCACACCAAGGTGCAATGAAACCAAGCATTTCTCCTTATATTAATGCTGGATGAGGCAACTCAGAAGGARGAAACAGTTCCCAAAAGCATGCAAAACCATTAGAGATGGACCCCACTCTCACAGTTGTAAAGCCTAAAAAATACRAAGATACACAACCATAACATATATATAKAGAGAGGTCATGGGTCAGAGACATGCAGGTTTCCTGGTAGTAGGTTCAGTCTCCATGAGCCCCTAAGAGTCCARGTTCACTGATTACATGGGCTTTCTTGCGGGATCCTCTGTCTCCTGCAACCCTTACTCCCTGGCTTCCATGTAGGATTCAACAAGCTGTATCTAATGTTTTCCTGTGAGTTTCTGCATCTGTTTCCATCAGTTGGTGTTTGAAGCCTCTCTGATGGTGATCATCTATGCTCCTGTCAAGAAGCATAGCACAATATCATTTGAAATCATTCTGATGGTATTGGTTCTACACTAGGTCTCTGGGACATCAAGCATCGAGTTATTGGCACCCCAGGTAAAGTCAAGAGTTGGCTCCCTCTCATGGCATAGGTCTCAAGGTGGTATAGTCATTTTGACCCTTATCAATGCGGCCACTCCTACTCTCTGCCAGCTTTAAGCCAGCACATTGTGCAGGCAGGACAAATTTTAAGCCAAAAGTTTTCTGGTTGGGTTGGTGTCCCAATCCCTCCAAGGGGGAATCTTGACCAGTTTAGGTTCTGTATTCCACATTACTAGGAATCTTAGTTAGAGTCATCCTAATAGATTTCCTGAGAGTTTTCATTGACCTAGGATTATGCTGTTCTCCACAAATTCCCTAAAATTTCAGATGTCATAGCTAGTACTCTCTTCCTACTATGCCTCCCTTCGATGGTCGCTCTGATCCATACATGCCCACAGTCCACCCAAGCTACCTGTTCTATTTTCCCTTMCTGAAAAGATTCACATGTGCCTGCGTTGAGCCTTCCTTATTACTTAGTCTCTCTGGTCTGTGAATTTCCCATGATTCTCTTGTACTTTATGGCTAAAATATACTTATATCCTTTGCATTTCTGCTGCTAGGTTACTTCACTCAGGATGACATTCCTAGTTCCACTCATTTGCCTGAAATTTTCACATTAGTTTTTAACAGCTGAATAAAACTTCCATGTACCACATTTTCTTTATCCATTCTTCTGATGAAGAACATCCAAGTTGTTTCCAGGTTCTGGTGATCAAGAATAAAGATGCTATGAACATAGATGAGCAAGTGTCCTTTTAGTATGATAGAGAATCTTTGTGGTAGAATGGACCATCCTTTAAGTATAGGCCCTTRCTATATAGAGAATAGCTCTAGCTAGGTCTAATGGTAGGACRATTTCTAATTTTATGGGAAATTTCCATGTTAATTTTCAAGGTGGCTACACAAGTTTGTGCTCCCAAACACCAGCAATGGAGGAGTTCCCCTTCATCTGCATGCTTGCCAGCATGAGACGTCATTGGTATTTTTGACCTTAGACATACTAACAAGAATGAAATGAAGTCTCAGMATCATATTGATATGCATTTCCCTGATGGCGAAGGAGGTTGAAAGTTTCTTCAAGTGCTTCTCATTTATTTCCGAATTCATTGTTGAGAATTATGTTTAGATCTGTAACCTATTGTTAAATTACATTGTTTGGCTTGTTGATGTCTGGTTTCTTGGGTTCTTTATATTGTTCAAAAATCAACCCTCTGTCACATATGGGCTGCCATTTTATACTTTTGATAGTATTATTTGCCTTACAAAAGCTTTTCAGTTTCATGAGGTATTATTTATTAATGTATTATCTAAGTGCTTGAGTTATTGATGTTCTGTCCAGGATGTTGTCTCTTGTGCCAATGCCTTCAAAGCTATTTCCTACTTTCTATTCTATTGGACGTAGTGTGTCTGGATTTATGTTGAAGTCTTTGATTTGCTTGGATATGAGTTTGTGAAGAGTCCAGAGATTCCTCTATCTCTGATTTTAAATGGTACTACAGAGCTATAGGAATAAAAATTGCATGATATTGACATAAAACAGACAAGTGGATCAATGGTATCTAATAGAAGACCTAGATGTAAATCTATAACCTATGAGTATATGAATTTAATAAAGAATTATATTATATAATGGAAACAAGAAAGCATCTTCAACAAATGTGTCATGTCTAACTGCATGTCATGATATAGAAAATTTAAAATGGATCCATATCTATCACCTCATCCCCACTTC
>BDUI01002376.1:10077-24015 GCA_002335545.1 Apodemus speciosus | reverse complement strand
AGTGTCTATAATGGGGAAGATTTTTTACTATCTTACAACTTAGAAATATAAGATAGAATGGATGATGAAGAGGATTCTTTGTCTTGAATCATACATTTGATAACAAAAAGAAATGGAGGCTTAGCCTACTATTCTCAAAATAAGATTATCTAAGTTGCTTATAAAGAACAATGTCTGTCCTAATTTTATGGCTCCCCTCACTGGTAACAAGGAGAAAGTAAGGACAGAATCAATAAAGTAATCAGTAGGACTAAATTATATGCCTCTTATTGAGTACTTATTATAATTTAGTAAAGATTATATGATGGAAATATGATTTTATTACTTCACCTTTATATTTTCCCAGGATACTATGACACTGTAGTTACTTTAATTATTCTTTGATAAATGAGTACTAAATTGGATTGTTTGGGCTATGTGTTTAAAAAGTATCATGGCAAACTTGACAGAGGTTTTCACAAGGCCTCAACCCTATACAAAGAACTACAGACAACTAAGGAAACCTGGGTACAGGAGAGGTGTCCTTCCTTATACAAAAACAGATCAATTGATTGTCCAGTGTCAAATGATCAGACTTGAAAACATATATACGGGTAGCATTTTATAGACTTAACAGTTTATATCTAGAAACATATTTTGTGTGAGTGAGTGTGTATGTTTTTGTGTGTGTAYATGTTTGCATGCATGTGTGTATGTGTATGTGCATGTGCATGCAATAGCAATTGATGAAAAAAATAAAAGAGACCATGGTCGTGAAAGGCAAGTGAGGGAAGGAATATATCAAAGGATTTACAACAGTGGTTCTCAACCTTCCTAATGCTATGACCCTTTATGGTCCTCATGTTGTGGTGACCCAAGTGCAAAGGCATTTCATTGCTACTTTACAGTTGTAATTCTGCTGTGGTTATGAGTCATAATGTAAATATCTGATATGTAGGCTATCTGATATCTGACCCCTATGAAAGTGTCCATTTGAGACACAGGTTGAGAACTGCTGTCTCAAGTGAAGAAAAGGAAGGGATAAATATAATGTAATTAGATTATAATCTCAAAAGTTAAAAAAAAAAAAGTAATGGCACCCCCCAAATTAAGTTGTCCCCAAATTATAATCCTATATCTCAAGGTATAGATAAGGAAATGAAAAAATCACCATGTATATAAATATAAGTAATTTACCTAATATGATTTTATTCATGTATTTACCTGTTTATTTACCATCATCATCACCACCTAGCCATCTACAAATAGATATACCGTATCAAGGATATAAGTTGTATAAGATATAAAATTGAAAGTAAGTTGTCTTTGGACACTGGAAATTTGGTACAAACTCTGCAGCTTGCCAAATGCACTTGGATCTAAACCTCAGAAATAGGGCAGATTTGATAGAGAGAAGGACTGCTGTTGTTAACCTAACAGTAAACAAAACTCAAGGTCCTAGTCGTACATTATCAAGACAAAGGGCAGAGGACACTGCTRGATCGCCCTACATGTTTGCTATCAAGAGCCAGAGTGTAGTGACAGGCAAGAGAGACAGACAGCCTGGGTCATGTAAGAATACTCTGAGGTGAGATAGATGTAAGAGTCCTCTTCAGCATGAACATATGTCAGATTGTTTTTCAGGACCACAAGAAGAGTTGACTCTACATGATACATTAAAGTGGGCTCAAGTGGTAAAAGTTATAAAAAGTTTAAATAAAGTTAAACAAAGGAGTTAACCTATTATTTAAAAAAAGTTGTGCTGGGAATAAGGGCTGCAAACAATGTTGATACTTGGAAACAGCCACATTAAGTTTCCTGGTTGAGCTAGATTCAAGGTGCACCAGGTCACTCAGGCTAAGCATTAAAGCAGAGTAAGAGAAGAGAATGGTATTACTGATGTGTGGCGTTTCCTATGGCTACCAAACTCTGGGAAATTGAAAGTGTTTCAGAAGAAGGTTCTACTAATCTTTACAGATTAATCTGGAGTCTTTCCTTTCTATACTGGATCGCTATATGTTTAAAACAGTTTCACTATTAATTTTAACATCTGTACTTGATATTTTCAGGGACATATTCTGGATGCTAAATGCCAACTGAATATAATTACATCTCAGCTATTAGCAAGTTAATTTTCACCTGTTGTAACTGAAAATTCCAGGAACTATTATGCACCAGTAATTATGTTCTGAATTTATTCTCTGGGGCTGAGGAGGGAGATGGGATCTTAATTAATAAGGAATTAAGTTTTTATAAACTAAGGAAATGAAAGTAGAATGTTAGAGAATGAATGGCAATTTTTCAACTATAATCTCAAATTTCATTCTTGAATTTTATAGTTCTTTCTATCAGCTAATTTAGTATTTCTAGTGGGTGGGAAACAGATGTAGATATTAAACTAATTTATTTGTATGGTGTGGGGTGATTCTCTTTTTGGCAGTGAGCTGTGCCAAAGAATATCACTCAATGAAAGAAACGGGATCCAAGGAATCCACTTCCAAGTTTATTTCCTTGAACATAAACCAAAAGCAGTGAGGGTTCCAAATGGAAAAGGACCCCAAATGAAGGATTGCATCCACTCTACTCCACCCATGACTTTCCTTTCTTCCCCAGCAATGCTAAGGATCAATTTTGTTTCTAACACACATTCACTTTGAAGAATCAGTTTTTAGGAAGACACTCAGAATATCATGAACCCTGTCAGTAGCCTATTTATATTTCATTGTGGATAACCAAATATAAAAGCTGATATTGACTCTTTCTTTTTCATATTACTTGGTTGAAGCTTTAGTCTCCTGACCTCATAACTGTTGATTGGAATGAGGATATATAACATATAAAACCAATAATTAAATAAATAATGTTACAGAACACATATAATATACAAACTCACAATTGACAAGTGGACAATATCCACTCATTTTCAAATAATAGGCTGTGTTGACCAGAAGGAAGTTATGCTCATGCTTTGCTTTGCAAGATGCCTTTCAGTTAACTTGGTACTGTATTCTCATGTCCATGCTGATCAGTTACTAAATCTAAAGGCATCATGGTGTTTACTAGGAGGCATTTGTTCAAGTGTGCAGGGCAAAGAAAAGCCTTTATTTAAAAGACAAGGTGAGTTAGTAATATCTGATGAGAGTGAAAAAGGTAAGGAAGGAGAAATGAAGGGGGGAGAGAGGGGAATGGAGAATGGAATTTTAAGTACTTCAGGTGTTTGCAAGTAGAAAATCTAAGGGTGAAAAAGCACTGATTTTCAGTAGAATTTCATGATCAATGGAGATAGCTATAGGTACAATTTACAGAGGACAGATTACCTTTCTAAAACACTGAGGTGACAGCTGGCAGTCAAAGAAGCGGCACTGGTGTTTTTTTATTGCATTCATTTGATTTCTCTTTGGATTCTGTTTACTCAATATTACTCAGTTTTAGTACTCTGCCCTAAACTTGCTCCCGATGTGGACTTGCCGTATAGACTACATCTCACGTACAACAAAGATCCATGGACACAAAGG
The DNA here is from genome assembly GCA_002335545.1 of Apodemus speciosus. Taxonomy (NCBI): domain Eukaryota; kingdom Metazoa; phylum Chordata; class Mammalia; order Rodentia; family Muridae; genus Apodemus; species Apodemus speciosus. The sequence goes on along the minus strand of BDUI01002376.1, from coordinate 20,521 downwards.
ACTAGACCTGATGAATGGTTATTTTGTCTTTTATCTTTTGGCCACCTTGGTTAATAAATGGGAGACCAACAAATCAGGAACGAAGACAAGCTGGAGTAGAAAATACCTCATACCACAGTCTATTCACCTTTAGCAAGATTATTAAAATGACACTTTTAGTACCATCAACCCTTCACACTGAATAGAGAAGTGGACACAGAAGGAGGGAGTTATCTCTCTAGCCTCTGTAGTCAGCAGGTCAGCTGTCACCATGGTCCTCTCATGAAGAGGCTTAAGGCTCTGGTTCCTCTATGTATTGCTCTGTGTCATCTATTCCATTCTCCCTTTCCACATAACAGCGTCTACAGAAATCGATTTCAAACACACATGCACCTGTAACAGGAATATTTAAGACAGAGAAGAAAATGGTTTTGTCTCTCCAAAGAGCATGAGACTACTGTCTTGGGGAAGACAGTTCAGAACTCAGACATGGGCAAGTTATCCCAGGCTTCTTAGAGGGGCTGGTGGCACCAGCATCTCCGAAGTTGACTCTAGAAATAGATCACAGAGTTACTGAAAGGAGAAATGATGTGCCTTTTCATTTTTATTCAGAGATGTTGTAAGAGCAATATCACAAGGCTGTGTGGCTCACCTATTTCATTGGAAACTGCAGGAAGAGATAAACTGCTCAAAACAATGGAAGACACACAAAATGCAGGACTATGACAGGTTCTCTTTTCTTCAACTTCAACTGTAGGACAAAAGGGTGGGCTAAGCCTCTGTTTCCCAAGTTTGTCATATTTTAATAATATGGAAGTGGATGTTACAAAGAAGATAAAGCTTCTTCAGAATTAAGAATCTTCAGGCTCCCATCACCATTAAATGTCTATAAGGGAGAAAGATGTGCAGAGAAGGGGGTAGAGGTATTCTTTATGTTCTCATTGACACAAAATGTCAAAAAATTCTGGGTCAGAAAAAAGTTTAAATTTCTGTAAATTCTAATTCATCTATTTTTTTAATGAATTCTTCAGCAACAGTTAAGTTTTGGAGGTAACTGTGATCTCATCATAGAGGTTTCTCCTGGAAATGAGGTCTTGACAATAGAAATGGAACTAGGAGAAAACTGTAATAATACCAGGATCACCAATAAGCTTCCAACTTCCATTGTTTTACTCTCCTAATTTGGATTTAAACACATTTCTGTACGTGGACTCACATTTTAAATCAAAGAACAGTGCATGGCCACCTAACATTTTGAGTCATTAGACTGTGTGTTCGGAAATGCTCTCTATACTCTGGGATGTTCTCAGCTGATAATAATTCTTAGCTTAGTCCCCATCCCAGGAAACATGGAAAACCAGCTGCCTGGCCTGCTCTCCTCCTCCCATTAGGTAATTCTCTTTGAACTGTGCTTGTCAAAAGCCCTGTGTTACAAGGGCAAATGAGCAGAGAGCGTTGCCTCTGCACTTCCTTTCTGTTCTAGGGTCTGACTTTCATCTCACAGCTCAGGCTAACTGGAGGGCAGAAGGGGATAGAAGAACTGAACCATCTTGGCAACAGATCCACTTTTGTCTGTGCCTCAGTTGCCTTGGCAACCAGACAATTGCTATGAACCCCAAGCTAAATTATTTTTGCCAGTTTCTCCTGATCACTTGTGTGTGTGTGTGTGTGTGTGTGTGTGTGTGTGTGAACCCTTTTGCTGACCCAACTTCTAAAGAGGATGACATTATTTTTCTTTTCTTTCTTCTAAATCTGTGAATATACAAAAGCAAATAGGAGTTCGCTTTTTCCCCCCCTTTGGAGCAGTTATGCATGATTGCTTTACCAAAAGCTATGGCTGTTGTTCAGTGGTTTCCAAAGTTTCATGAGGAAGTATTATTCCTTCATTATCAAAACTGCATAAATGTGAATATTGAGATAAAGTACTTTTACGAAAATGAAGACCTATTTTGTTAGGATATATATTATTGAGTGATTTGGGGCACATTTAGATACAGGATCTAATGAAAATAAACAAAATTAATTTGTTGCTTTAAAATTTTTTCGTCTTTGCTTTTAAAAATAGTAACAGCCTTATTTATATTTAATGTATATATAATATAGTGCATACTTACAGAAAATAATTACTAATAAAATATTTAGTGGCCTTTGTYCTATACCTTATCATTACTTAAACTGTAGAATGTATTTACTATGAGAAAAAGCTTGAAATCCTGATCTCATATTTCTCAGTATCAAGGTTTTGAAGTAACTCAAATGCAAAAGGAAAGCATTGTTTTTATTTCTGCAGTAGCCATAGCGCCTAACACTGGCTTAGCCTTAATAGTACCCACAGAAGCTGAATCTCTGTTCAATGTCCTTTATGCTTTCCTGCAAAGTTCAGATATACTGTTTTTATTTCAATGTGCATTTATACAACTACTTTATCGACCATGCCTAGAATACAGAAAAAATACTGGATGGGGGTTTCTGTTATGCTTAGCCAAAGTTGATGGTATTCTATAAATAACAGAAAGATAATGGATGCAAAACAAATGTCATATCAATTGGCAGTATTTGGAAGCAATTTTTCCTCCCGTGTTGCATTTCAAATTTAATTTGTAATTTTCTGATTATTGCTATTCCTGGCAGATCAAGATGATCTGTTCAGTTCTGTCGAAGCTTACATGATCTTTAAATCTATTTAGATACAAAAGGAGTTTAGAAAAAAGACATTAATCATGTGGCATAAGTATTGTGAATCTTTTATTTTATAATCTCAAATGATAAAGAATCATTTGTTAAAATAGTGTTGGGAATTAGAATCTCGAATTAAGTGCAATTTTAACTTAACAGCATTATTGAAAAAAAGTGCTGTATACAAAATGACTTTTAATATGTAATTCTGTATGCAAGATTTTTTTAAAGAAAGACTATCATTGATGAAAGTTTAGTATTTACATGAAGTGAGAGAATGTCAAATGTGTTAAGAAATTTTGTGTGGCATATCCCAAGATGGTAATTTTAAGTATTGGCTAACAGTATTAAATTAATTTTAGTTTAATGTTAGCATTAAAATCCCTCCATTATAAATCATGCTAATTTATAAATAGTTCATTAGAATTCATTGGTTTAGAGTAAAAATATTATGCATGCATTTTTATTGTATAAATTAATAAAAAGTAAGATGCTTTCATCTTTGAGCTCTTTTTCTGTCAGTAAAAGCATTGTCACCTCAGTTTTCTGGTAACTATAGTACACAAACAAAATCCTAAAAACTGCCATTCTGATAGAAACATAGCCTGAAGAGATGCTCGTGAACGTCTTCTGCAAGGGGGGGAAGGAAATGAGCTTCTTCGTCAAGGTGTGTTAACACCTAAGAGAGAGCATCCAGCATTGTGTCTCTGTTTCTGTAGCCTCACATGTCCGAGTTCCTAATGTTCCAAGTATGAAACTCAACCATGAAGACACATTTAAAGCATATCCAACTACCATGATGACTTCTGGCTAGATTCAGCATGCAAAAATAGAAATAATAGAGTCATGGAATGCAGTTTAGAAACTGAGGCAGTCACTTAGCGAGTCAGATGACCTTGGGTAGAAGGGGACTTTTATATTTCACTTTGTGTCCTACACAAATTCTTTCATCTCCCTTATGAAATGGGCATAATAATACTGCAAACTGGTTATTATGTAGATTAAACTTGGTTAGCCATAAACAATTTATCAGAGTCTCTTAAATAGCAAATTATTGATCACTGTCAGCTCTTATTAAATTTACCATAATTTTTATTTTCATACCATACCATACAGTGACTGTTGAACACTTGAAATCTACTTTGGCTTAAAACCTACATAGATGGTTTAAAGATTACAAGAATGTTTTTTATTGTAGTTTTGTTTCGAGACAGGGTCCCTTTACATAGCTGTGGCTGTTCTGAAATCACTCTGTAGATCATGCTAGCCTAGAATTCACAGAGATCCACTGGCTGCAGACAAGGCTTGCCTGTCTTTGTTTCCCCAGTGCTAGCAATTAAAGGCCTGTGCCTGGTGACTATATAGACTTTTAAACATTGACAAATTTCTTTATTGTGACCTAAATCTTTCTGTGTTAGTTAAATCTATTTTTCTACAGTAGATCTACAAATAAAATCTTGAGGACTAATAATAAAATTCATGCTTTCTCTAGATGACTATGTCCTCATTCATTTAGGTAGCATCTTATTTTCTGATAATATCTATCGGGATTTCCATTAAACTCATCCAAAATTCTTCATGAACAACCAGCATTTTGACCAAATTTGATTTGAAGGGAACTGGAGACTCTCTCTTGTTACCGAAAGTCATGTTATAGTGCTTATCATATTTGCTCTTTTTCATGGTATTATTCTATATTGTTATATAGTGGTTCTCCAATTAGCTAATAGTACCCTCTGTTGGCATACTTGGTATAATTCCTTTATGGAATTCTACTGCATGTTTTGATATTATACCATTGATCCTGAATTTTATACCTCTATTTTTAAAAAATTTCCCAGCACTTAGCATATTTATATTTTATGTCCATTTCAGTATCAATTATACTGTTAATTTGAATGCTTATCTTCATCCTTGTGATGAGTCTCTGCTATTGGGTGCTCCTTCAGCACTGTATCTTAGACTCCACTACATTTTTTGTGGCTTGTTCTCATCAAAGAACTATGTTTTTACTACAAGGTTGATCACCACACCCATACACACTGACCAGGGTTCTTTTTTTCTTTGGGAATCATATGGATGCTTGCAAATAGAAGGCATTTACCATTGGATCACCATCTGTGATCATTACTAGAATCGGCAGGCATCTGSGGATCTTGCATTCCTTAGGTAATGAGCAAAGTCAAGAAGAAGATAGTCTGGCTAAGAATCAGAGTGAGTATAGTCTGCTCCTTCATTTCTCAGCTCTGTCATTTATTATGCTAAGCACTAGTGACACAAGCAATCATCCTCCATCCTGTAGTTCCGCTTTTACATGTGACACATTCCAGATTCTTGTTTCAAAACATCACATCAGAAGCTTCTCAAGCTTCATAACTAGGCTAWCAGGCTGCATTGCTTAACTATCATCCCTCAGTCTCAACACAGGGCAGGGTTCTTTTCCTAAAATCCTCTGTATCTTGTCTGTGCCTGTGATGTAATTTTTCAAACTGCCTTATAACACCCATGTAATATACTTGTCTGCTCCCTTCTCCAAGGTAAGGATATTTCCTATAAATCTAAATTCCCAGGATGTTACATTGTATTTTGTTTTTCAGCAAATTCTTGTCAAATGGGTAAATAACTTCATGAAAAAAACGGATAACGGAGTGTGTACCAATAGGTTTTCTTCTGCAGAGAAACTTAGCTAGCTGGAAAGAAAAACAACTAACCAGTTAATTCTAAGTCATTGTGTACAGGAGACTTGGAAACAAACAGCAAGGGCAAAWACTGGTCCCCCCTCCATTTATGTCAGTCTGGTATTGCCTGCTCTATTGTTGCTTTGCTAAGGAATAATTGAAATCCACCTTTGAATTATTAGTGGACAAAAGCTTTGCTTCTCTGAAGAAAGCTCCTTGTGCAAATCTATTAACACACAAGATTGACCAAAAAAAAAAAGCCAATTGGACAAAACCTATATATTGATCATCTTCTGACACAGACTTTCTCCAAGATTAACTAAGGAAATAAAGTTTTAGCTCATTACCCAGTTCATTTTAGTGACAGGAAGACAGAAGATGTTGCATCAAATGAATATGTAAATTTCAAAGACATCTATGGGTAAGAAACTCCCCAAAGACCAGAATAGTCTCAGAGTCATAGGATAGTCTTGAGGTATTTTAATGCAGTATTAGGCTGTATATTGGTGGGTAATGTTTTTGTATTTGATCTTTGCCTTGTTTGCCTTGGCGTGCAGACAATAAACACTTGTTATTAAGTGCCAGTGTAGAACTGTTCCAAATCAGGGCCATTGCTACTTTGAGTCCTCCTTGCTTCCCGTTCTTGACATTTGTTGGAAGTTATTATTACAAAACATGGTCGTCTGTAAGAAGGTGCCCATGCTAACCTCCAAGCTCCTTTTAGAAGCCTGTTCCTGCTTTTTCCTGGGGAAATTTGAAAGCAAGAAGGGTATAGCCCAATTTTTTTGAAAGATGAACCCTTTTGTTGGCTTCAGATGCATTGAGGGATAAGTATTTTTCTCTGTTTGGACTGCTATTATATAAAATACTGGTAATTGAATGGCATATAAACAATGTAAATTTATTCGCTTTTAGTTTTTTAATTCTGAAGGCTGGGAAGTCCAAGATGATATCACTTGCAGATTTGATGCTGGATGAAGGCACAAATATCTCTGTGTGATAACAGAATAAGACCCAGAAGCCATTTCATAGTCTGTAAACTATGAGGACTACACATTAATGACCTAATAAATACTCAAAAGTCTTGTTTCCTAACTACACAAGTTGTGTGTGTGTGTGTGTGTGTGTGTGTGTGTGTGTGTGTGTGTGTGTGAATGTATGTGTTCAGGAATGTGTGCTGCTTTCAAACTTGGTCAGAGAATTTTCTCTTTTTTCAAGGAGAAGAGACTTTATTTTTATTTTTAATTATGTGTACAAGTATGGGAAGTAAGGAAGTACATTCATATCATGAAGTGCTTATTCTGGTTGTATGTAACCTGAATAGGGTGCTGTGAACCAAACTCGAGTTCTTTGGAAAAGCAATACATTCTCTTAACTGTTGAAGCATTTCTCCAGCCCCCCAAATGCTTCTCAATCACTGTTGGTATAGGCTAATGAGACCATGCTTGTTCAAAGTGCTAAGAACAAGTAACTGAGAACAATATATCAAACCCCAACCAGAGGTTCGGGGGACACTGTAGAAAAGTGGACAGAAAAGATGTAAGAATCGGAGGGTGGGGAGGAACACTGTGAAATAATAGCCTATGGATATAATATGGTTCTTATACAGTTGAATTCACAGTTGCCGTGGTGACCTACACAAGATCAAGATCAGCATGAACAACTGAAGAGCTCTTGGCAGCTGATTCCTGCTAGATGAAGGGCAGTCACATGGGGATGTTGTCAGTGGTAGATTGCCCATGCCCCAGTGGGTTACCTCATACCCATGAGCATATGAACAGCATTAAATGGAATCAATGGGTATACTACTACTACTACTACTACTACTACTACTACTACTACTACTACTACTACATGAAGTTTGGATGTATTGGGAGGGTTTCAGAGGAATTGGAGAAAGGATCAGGGATGAGTATAGTCAAGGTATATATATATATATATATGCACAAAATTTTCAATAAATAAATCAAATATCATTAAATTATTTACTTATTATTATTGCATGAATGTATGAATTGTATAGGGGTGGACGCAAACATGCCATAGCAACAGACGGAGCTCAGAAAACAACTTCTTGGAGTTGGTTCTCTCCTTTACTTTATGTGGCTTTGGGGGATCAAATTCAAGTTGTCTTGCTTGTGCAGGAGGAGGAACCATATCTCAAATCCATAATATTTAATTAAAAATGGGCTCCACAAACATTTAAAAGTGGTATAAAAGATACAATAATGTTGAAACCAATATATAACATGGAACTAAAAATATAAGCCACAAGGATTTAAAAGTGAGGCATGAGATCTTAAAATACTGTAAAATTTTGATGACATCTGTTTTTTGATGGCACTTTACCAMTTTGCCTACAAGAAACCCAGTAAAGAATCATCTATCACTGGACATGGTGACACAGGCCTTTAATCTCAGCACTTGGGAGGCAGAGGGAGACAGATCTCTCAGCTCAAGGCCAGCCTGATCTCCAGAGTGAGCTACAGGACAGCCAGGATCACACAGAAAAACCCTGTTAAAATAAATAAAKAAAGAAAGAAATAAAGAAAGAAAGAAAAACAGAAAGAAAGAATGAAACAAGGAAGGAAGGAAGGAAAGAAGGAAGAACAAACAAAAGAAAGAACAAAAGAGAGAAAGAAAGAAAGAAAGAAAGAGAAAGAAGGAAGGAAGAAAGAAAGTAAAAGAAAGAAAGAAGGAAAGAAAGAAAGAAAAATAATAAAGAAGAAAGAAAGAAAGAAAGAAAGAAAGGAGGAAGGAAGGAAAGAAGGAAGAACAAAAAAGAAAGAACAAAAGAGAGAAAGAAAGAGAAAGAAGGAAGGAAGAAAGAAAAAGAAAGAGAGAAAGAAGGAAAGAAAGAAGAAAGAAAGAANAAGAAAGAAAGAAAGAAAGAAAGGAGGAAGGAAGGAAAGAAGGAAGAACAAAAAAGAAAGAACAAAAGAGAGAAAGAAAGAGAAAGAAGGAAGGAAGAAAGAAAAAGAAAGAGAGAAAGAAGGAAAGAAAGAAGAAAGAAAGAAAGAAAGAAAGAAAGAAAGAAAGAAAGAAAGAAAAAGAATCATCTAGAGGGGAAATTTCATAGCCTTGTCTTTCTTGAGTTTTGGAATCCATTTATTCTCAGAAGATTTAATGCATTACTGTGGTTGAATGACTTCGTCCTTGTCGATTTGTCTATATGAGCATTCCCCCTCTTCCCTTGATAACTGCTTTGTTCCTTCATCTTCACCTTTCTGCCTTCCCTTCTTTCCTGTAGCAGACATTTGAGGACGTGCATTCTACCTCTATTCTAGGAAAGCCTGAGGGTGTGGCTAAAGGGAGCCTTAGTATATAGAGAGGAGGAGAAAGAGTCATGGAAAACCATGAATTGACATTAGAGTGAAGACATTCATTGTTATGTATTGAGCAGCAGAAGGAACACTTTTCACATATAATTATAATCATTTAATATCAAATCTGAGTTTTGTTTGYTTGTTTTGCTTTGCTTTTAGACAGAGTCCCAGTCTGTCGTGCTGGCTGGCTTGGGATTCAAAGAGATCTACTGCCTCTGCTTACTGTTGCTGGGATTAAAGGCATACCAACTCTGACGAACTCTGAGTTTTGCCAGCTTTTAACTTTGMCTTATTCCCACACAAGCAATTATACTTATTTCCATGTCATACAGTAAAAGACAAGAGTTAAACTTGAGCTTGTTTAATTCTGACTCCTGACTTTAAATGTGTCAGGTACTGTCTAGTTTGATAAATAACTTTTGAGATCTAGCTTCAGTGTCCATTCTGAGTCTTATTTTCTTCTCAGATCAGTCTTTCCTTAAAGTACAATTATGTCCCCATTAAACTAAGTTCCTGGGGTATTTACCAATAGATATTACAAACAGATCCATATGTTCTGTATACACCTTGTGTTTCCATTACACTAGGATTAAGAAAAAACCCGTGGCCTAGGTCCAGCCTGTGTATGTTCCTTTGGTTGGTGGTTCAGTCTCTGAGAGATTCAAGTTTCCAGGTTAGTTAGCACTATTGGTCTTTCCAGGTTAGTTGACACTATTGATAGAAACCATGGAGTCTCTATCTCCATTCAGGGCCCTCAATTGTTCTCTTCCATACTTGTTCCCAAGCCCCATCCAATGTTTGGCTGCTGGTGTCTGTATCTGTCTGAGTCTGCTACTGGATAGAGACTCTTAGAGGACAGCCATCCTAGACTCCTGTCTGAAAGCATAACAGAGTATCATGGTCTTCATGTGGATCCCAAACAGCTGGAGCTCGGACTATCCCAAAAGCTGTTGACTGCACATGGTATAAGGTTTTCCAGCTGGGCTACCTGCTCTGCCCTCAGTGGGAGAGGATGCACCTAACCTCCCAGTGACTTGATGTGCCAGGGTGAAGGGATACCCAGAGGGGTCCCCCACCTGCTCAGAGGAGAAGGGAGGGGGTTGAAAGAAGGACAGTAAGCAGGATGTAATGTGAATAAGTAAAAACATAAATAAATAAATAAAAACAAAACTACAACAAAAATCTTAAAACAGGAGCCACACTGGCCTCACTCTTTCTTTGAGCAGTGGACTTATTAGGTGTGATAGGATACAGGTCCTTGTAAACTAACACATAAAAGTTTGGATGCTCAAGAGGTTAAGGTCCTGTGAAGGCTTAATGCTCCAGTGTAGAGGGGAATGTGAGGGCAGGGAGGTGGGAATCGGTGGGTGGGTTGGGGAACATAGAAGCAGGGGGAAGGAGGGTGGGATAGAAGATTTTTGAGAGTGGGGAACTGGGAAAGGGGATAACATCTGAAATGTAAATAAAGAAAATAAATATCTAATCTAAAAAAGAGAGCTTCATTTCTTTTGTTTGCCCAAGAAAGAATGCAATGGCATTCTTCAAATTAACTTCTCAGCTATTAGAAGTGAAGATACTGTCTTAAGTTCTAAACTTTCATTATTCTTTTGGACTGAGAAGATTTTGAAACATCCATTGGTCGAACATTCCTGCCTGACTCTAGTTGASTGGAAATATATTTGTGAAATCCCACTGTACTGTTCTTGGTCAGTCATCATCCTGCTTGCCATACTGTTTTTCCTCCTTTACTCATTCATTCCACTTCATTCATTCATTCATTCATTC
>BDUI01002375.1:78406-89519 GCA_002335545.1 Apodemus speciosus | reverse complement strand
ACCAGGCTGGCCTCGAACTCAGAAATCCGCCTGCCTCTGCCTCCCAAGTGCTGGGATTACAGGCGTGCGCCACCATGCCCAGCTAAGGGCTTGCTTCTTGAGTTCAATTCATAGAACCCACATTGGAAAGAGCCTGAAACCTTTAACCTCCCCGTGCATGCACCTTGACATGCACAATAATAAACATTTAATACATTAAAGTTATAGGCTGGTGAAAAGACTCAGCAGGTAAAAGCTCTTCTCAAGACTGAAGAACTGGAACCCATTTGGTAGGAAAAGAGAACCATCTCCAGTGATAGTTTTTAAAATTTAATACTTAAATGTTAAGAGTCAGGTATGGTAGCATATGTCTTAGTTTTTGGAGTGTTTTTTTTTTGTTTGTTTGTTTTTTGTTTTTTTGTTTTTGTTTTTTTTTTTGGTTGGTTGGGGTTTTTTTGTTTGTTTGTTTGTTTGTTTGTTTGTTTTTTTCTCTGTGTAGCCCTGGCTGTCCTGACCCTTACTCTGTAGACCAGGCTGATCTCGAACTCAGAAATCTGCCTTCCTCTGCCTCCCAAGTGCTGGGATTAAAGGCATGAGCCTCCACTGCCAGCAGTTGGTTTCTTTTGATATCTCTGGGTCTCCTAGAACTCACTATGTAGACCAGGCTGGCCTTGAACTGACAGAGATCTATGTGCCTCTGCCTTCCCAGTGCTAGGGCTGAAGGTGTACACCACCACTTCTAGTCAAGTGCACATTTGAATTCCAAGACTTGGAGGATAGATGCTGGTGGATCTCTGTGAGTTTGAGGCCACCCTGATCTACACAGGTTCCAGGCTTGCCACGGATGCCTAGTGAGACACTGTTTTGAAGTTAAATAAGCTGAGGATATGGTTCAGGTGGTAGAGTGCCTGCCTGTCATGCACAACGTCGTAGTTCAGCCCTACAATGATTTAGGAAGATAAAGGCCATCCCAGCAGCCAACTAGACTGTCTAGTTTTGAGTTCCAAAAACTTCTACTGCGCCAGCTCAGATCTTCCTCCCCCCCCCCCCCCCACCCCGCACCCCACCTGTCTCTCCAAAGGCCAATCTAAGTCCCTCCCTGAACGGGAAGAGTAATTCCACAAGTTTCCTTTGAGGGTGGGGTGAGGTCGGGCTGAAGCAAGCTCCCCTGGTGAAACTTGARCCTGGATAAGGTTATCCATCCCTGTCCACTACATCAACCTGCTTTATCTTCAAGGCGCCTGCGCCTGGAGTTCTTTCTGACCTGGCTCCTCCGTCCCACTTGTCTCAAACATCTCTATCTCCGAAATGAAGCACTTCTCATAGTCTTTAAAAACCAGTTCCCAAACCCACAGAGTCCTTCTTCTTAGGTAAATAACACAAGAACAGACACTCTTCCGWGTTCCCCACACTCTCTCAGATCTGCTTAAACGGAACAGCCAAGGGCTTGGAAAAGTTAACCCTTGGTAGTCTGGCCTGTGAGAATCTGCCCAGGTCCTCCAGCCTGGAGAAAGGCGTGATTCGCCCTTTCCTTCTCCCATCCCTATGTTGATGTGAACATAATAAACCTCTCTTCTTCATAAGCTGCCCAGCCTTATGATGGGTGTATCGCACCCATCCTCAGAAAGCAGAGGGATGGACACATGCACCTAGTGCTCATGCCACTTTCCCYTTCTTATCCTGTCCAAGATCCCCTTCCTGTGGAATGGCCACGCCCACCAAGATCCCCTTTCTGCGGAATGGCCAYGCCCACCATCCAGCTCAGAGTGCCTGCATCAATCAACATTACTGACARCAGTCTCAGAAGCTGGCTAATCCTCACAGGTGTGCCCAGAGGCTTGCTGTGTAGATGATTCCATGAACACCACTCACCACACCGCCCAGCCTTCTGATGCAACCCATCCATCCWCCTTGCTAGGCACTGGCACCACTGCACACACTGTGCACCGCAGCTCTCTATCTTTTGCTGGTTTGCCTTTTTTTGTCAACTTGACGCAAGCTCCGGTCATCTGAGAAGAGGGCACTTCAGTTGAGAAAACGCCCCCATCAAATTGGCCTGTCTATAGGGTCAATCTAGAGAGTCTATAGGACATTTAGGGGGGCAGTTGATTGATGATATAGGAGAGGATCCACCCACTATGATAGTACTACCCCCGGGCAGGTGGTCTTGAGTTTGGGGGGAAAAAAAAGAAGCAAACCAAGTAAGCTGTGAGGATCAAATCAATGATCAGGGGTCTCTGCCTCTCTTCCTGTCTTGAGTTCTGATCTGCTTTCTTTTCATAATGATCTACAACTGTAAGGTGAAATAAACCCTTTGCTCCTCAAGTTGCTTTTGGTCATGTTGTTTTGTCACAGCCAAAGAAACCCAGCGAATGCACTCCTCGAGGGGACTGCAAGCTCCACATGAGACACTGTGATCCTTTTATCCACTGCTCTGCTCAGAACAGCATCTAGCAAGTAATGGGCACGGCGGGACGCCACCCAAGTGTCTCCGCGTTAGGAGCAGGGCTCGCTCAGAGGGATCCAGCAGAGCACAATGCCCTGCTGTAAGAAGTCATCCCATCAGCTCGCCTCTTAGGCAAACAGATGTTCCCTAATTGGCCCAGACTGTGTCCACAGTCAGCAGCAGGGGCAGAAAAAAGGCAGCCAAGACTTGTCACTCCTGGTGCCTCAGTCTAATAAGCCCTGCATATTCTGTTCTGCCTGCCTGAACAGGACAAGATCTGGGCTTCRTGCGGACCCCACAACTAAGGAGCCATTATGTAGTGTTGTAGCCCAGCCTGCGGGGAGATCACAGGGCCTCCTGCTGCCGCCTCCGATGCAATTAGTGCCCCRAGGCAATTACAGCCTGGCTCCTTCTGGCTTCCCCCACCCTCATTACTTCGTTCTTGGCTCCCACACCAGGCCAGCACAGGACACTGCCCTGGACAGTGTTCCAGCTCTCACCTAAATGTTTGAACTGAGCAGAGCCAAAATGCCGCTCTTCGCTTCCAATGCAGGCGACCAGAGCCAAGGAGCCCTGAGTTCCACAGGCTCTACAGCAGCAGCATAGAGCGCTGCTTCTGGACTCTCCCCTAAACCTCCCCTCGAAAATTCTTCAGGCCCTTCCAGTCCCATGCCTCATTTCCACTTCCTTTGGAGGTGTCACGTGGCCCAGCCAGCTTGCAAGTGGCATCCTTTCTGTTCTAGTGTCAAAAACACTAACCGAGTGGCATCCAGAACTAAGTACAGGTCATGGTGATGGGCTAATGCTTGGTCCGCCGCATCCTTGAATTCAACATCTGTGGATTCAACCACCATGAATCTAAATGTTTAGAACACTGTCTGTACCTAACACATGAGGCTTCTCCCGTTACTTCTCCCTTAATAGTACAGTGTAACAGCTACTCATAAGCAATCGCATTGTATTATGAATTATGAGTAACTGAGAGAGGTTTAAAGTGTACAGGAGGATGTGTGCGTGATGTGCAAATACTGTGCCGTTTTATAGAAGGGGCTTGAATGTCCTCGGATGTTGCTAAGAGCCAGTGTCCAGTGGATGCTGGCTGGTGAGTCAGCTCTCCCCTCTGGGCACAGGCCCCAAAGGCTGGAACTGTTTCTTTTTTGTTCTGGTCTCTTATGCCTAGCACGAGACTTGGTATTTACTAGAATAGTAGATTTGGAGTTACAGTTACAAGAGAAGGAAGGAGAAAGGGAGAGAAGGTGAGGGAGAAAGGAGAAAGGGAGAAGGAGGGAGAGGGAGGGAATGAATGCTTTCGAAGTAGTCAGGAATAGTAGACAAGGTGACAGAAGAATAAAGCCTGAGAAAGGGGTTGGGTTTTGTCTGAACAAGGGTCTGAGTTCCCAGATCCTTGTTCATCAGTCATAAATCTGGACAATAGGCTCTCCGTGGCCGGACTCCTTTGTCCCCTACAGCTTTGTCACCTGCATAAGTGGTCGGCAGCTTCAAGCAGCTATCAGAGCCCTTCCAATTTAATAACTTGCAGCTTTCAAACCCAATTTTTAGCTGGCAAACTTGATGCTATTAGAAAAATATGCCCCCATCCACATCTTAGATTACCCCCCGGGGGGATCCTTTGTGGAACAACTAAAGACACCTCTCCCTGTTGTTACTCCTGTGGCCTGAGTTTTGCAGTGAATGGAAACCAGCCCTGGGTAACATTAGCACCCATAGAGTGGTGCTGGCCGGCAGCATCTCCAGCAGGACTCCCTAGTTTTGAAGTCTTTGCACAAAGCCTTGATTGATTCTTCACATTCTGGATAACAGAGAGGAGGGAACTGAGAGCCATGGTACTTCAGAGGGGGAAAGCACTTGGGGAATAAGAAGGAAGAGATCTCAGAGATGAAATGAATTGTGTCTTATATGATCTTAAATATCACATTTTTCGTGTCTTGCCTGGAGCAAGAGAGATGAGAAGCTTGCTCAGCATAGCACAGTAGTGAGAGGAAGGATCAGACACGGCCAGACCCAGGGGAGATCCCGGCTCTGACTCTCATCAGCAGAGGGGCCTCGAGCAAATGTCTCAGTCCTAAGGATCAGACTGTGGGCAAGGGGATTCTGGGGGGGGGGGAGAGCAGTGCACAGTGACAGAACACTTGACAAGTGTGAACAAGGTCCCAGCTTCCATCCCCAGTACCACAAGAAAACAAAAATGTCCTCACTTGGGTTTGGTGGCATGTCCCAGGATTCCAGAAGCTGAAAAAGGAGGATTCCAAGTTAGAGGCCCACCTGGGCTACATAGCAGGAACAGTGGGGTGTATCTTTGAGGGGGGTCCAGCGAGTTTATACACCCCAGAGTGATCTGACAGCCTCGCTGGTTTGTATGTGGGTGATTGCAGCATCTACCTCCAGGGGTTATGGCGAGAGAGTAACTGCAGATACAGGGTTGTTCTGTGTAGATGCCCAGACTGCTGGAGGATAGACACACAGCCGCAAGTGGCGCTCCACACACTACAAAGCAAAGCACCTCCATCATACAGGCTTCTGGGAAACAGCCCCTAAGCCCGGGAGCCCAGCATCATCAAGGAGGGGACAAGGTGACATTTTACACCTCCTGAGGTGTTGCACTGAGAAGAACAGAACACTCATGCGGCTTCCGCCAACAGTATCTGACTCGATGTTTCCTGTGGGGTAGCATTGCACAAATCCAAAGGGCAATTTGGCAATGTGGCTCACGTGTATGCTTTGAAACTTCAGTGTCATGCAAAGCATGGGGGGGGGGAGTCTGGAAAGGGTTCTGACTACAAGCTAGAGGGATGGGGAAAGCATGCCCAGTGTGACAGCAAGATTCTGGACCAAAAGAGGAAGACAGAAGAAGGGAGAAAGAGAGGGAAGAGCAGAGGTGACTGTGGAGAAAACATTAGAGATTTGCGTAAGAATGTGGTTTGGAGACATCCTTTAAGTTACCCTCYTCAAAACTGAATCCCCACCCTCCCCCACGCCCCACAGCGTGGAGGCTGGCAAAGGTGATTAGGTCACAAGGACTCTCCCCAAATGCAGTTATKTAGAGAACAGAGCAGTTATCACAGGGCTGGATTCCTGGTGAAGGTGATTCACCCACTCTCTAGCACTTTACCATGGACAACAGACAAGTGAGGTATTCCCTCCAGGTATCTCCTCTATTTCGGAGTTCCCACGCTTCAGAACTATCTATAATACATTTGTTGCAATATAGGTAATTCAAGAGAAACTATATGTGTGTATACATATACATACATATATTTAATACGTATCTGTGTGTCTATATAAGATACAGATAGAGAGAACAAACTATGAACCTAAGTGTGAATCTTTTGACTRCCTGTATGCTAAGCCCAGAGGTCAGATGCCCGGAACAGTAAAGTGGGTGTCTTTAACCCCACTCTCTCAGCTCTCYACATCCATGTATACGCTCACAGGGTTTTGTAGTTTTTTCCCAGATCAGTTTGGAATAAAGACTTGAGGGCAGAATAAAGCATATAAAGCGCTTATCACTCAGTGAAGGCTGGATTGGTGGTAAACAGGATCTGTTGACGTCACAAGAGTGTGGGATACACTCTTGTATCCTCTTTTCATGATCTGACAAAAGCATTATTGTTCTATGGTTTTTAAATCTCCTTT
Source organism: Apodemus speciosus (assembly GCA_002335545.1). Taxonomy (NCBI): domain Eukaryota; kingdom Metazoa; phylum Chordata; class Mammalia; order Rodentia; family Muridae; genus Apodemus; species Apodemus speciosus. Next base: position 83,440 of record BDUI01002375.1, on the reverse strand, counting down.
GGGGGAAAAAAAAGCAGTGTTTTGTTTAAAAGAAAAGTATGCCCCCTTGGGTAGACAATACAATAGCCACTCCATATACAGTGGAGTTATATTTGTGAGCTGTCCTGTGAGTGCTGGGAACCAAACCCAGGCCCKCTGAAAGAGTCACAAATGCTGTCACCACTGACACAGCTCTCTAGCATACATGTATATGTGTATGTGTATATGTATATCTTTCACTGTGTGTATATATATATTCCACTGTGTATATATACATATACACATATACACACACACATACATATATTTGCACTATATATATATATATATATATCCATATGGTGCTGGGACATCAGGGACCTCACAGTGTTAACTGTCAGCTGGTCTGTCTGCTTTTATTACTCTCCTTTGTGATCTGTTCCATTCTCTTGCTCTCTGCTGACTTCAATTGTTCTAGAACATTACCCGTGATGCATTGTCTCTCAGAGACAGCCAGGCCATCTTCTGTTCTCCACCATCATCTGCCTTCACACCCTGTAAGCCATCACCTGGTTAGAAGCAGCTCAAGTCTCCTGTGGGTGTGGCCTGAGCGGATACAGTCAGTCCATTGTAGTGGACGAGAGGTGGCTGGATCTTACAAACACTTGCTGCACCTCTCCACTTCCTTGTATATAGTCTTACGCCTTTTTGTAGGTTTTTGGTTTTTAAATTAAGACGTGAAGGCAGGATAATGGCCGGGCAGTGGTGGCACATGCCTTTATTCCTAGCACTTGGGAGACAGAGGCAGGCAGGTTTTTGAGTTCGAGACCAGCCTGGTCTACAGTGTGAGTTCCAGGACAGTCAGGGTTATACAGAGAAACCCTGTCTTGAAAACAAACAAACAAACAAACAAAAGGCATGATAATGGATGTAAAGTTCTTCCCACTTACTTACAGAAGGGTGGACTGGTAGTAAATAGGACATGCTGATATCACAGCTTCTCCCACTTCTCTTGGGGTGTCTCGAGCCACTAGTCTATTCTGGGGTTCAGTTTTCCAATCTGTGGAGCAAGGGGACCATCAGAGCTGTGCATGAGATGGCAAAGAGAAAAGGGATTATGGGAGGCTAATAAGATGAACTGTGTAAAGAGTACATTAAATTCTTAGAGGAGTGYGGGGAAATCCACCCACACTGCTGCAATATTACGACCCCCTCTGCTTACTCGTGAAAACAACACCCTCATGTGTCTCACTCTCTCAAATCCTCTTTCATGCTCTGATAAAAGTATCGTCTCACTGTGCTCTTTAAATATCCTATGAAGCTTCGACGGAGAAAAACAATGTTTGTTTTAAAAGAGAAGTAGGCCCCACTGGACAGACAGTACAACTTGGCAAACACCAGGTAGGTAAAGGAAAGGTTGTAGGAACTTTCTCTCTCTGCTAGAATGGATCGCAAATTATCAGGGAAGAAATGCATAATCAATAAACCAGACAAGCCCTTCCATCTCATTGCTGAACACTGTAATGTGTAAAGCAGAACAAGTTCTTCGAAAGCAGGTATCTATCTCCTAGGGCTGGAGAGATGCTCAGCTGTTAAAAGCACTGGCTGCTCTTCCGTCAAACCCAAGTTGGAGGTCCAGCACCCAGCTGGTGGCTCACAACCATCTGCAACTGTATTTCTAGGGAATCTGATACCTTCTTCTGACATCCACGAATACCAGACACACATGTAGTGCACATACATGCAGGCAAAACACCCGTACACACAAAAAGAAAATAATAAAATAATTTTAAAAAGAAGGTATCCACTAAATCATGGATTAATGAAAGACAAGATGAATGGATAGATGGGTGGGTGGATGGACATATGGATGGATGGATGGATGGATGGATGGATGGATGGATGGATGGATGGATGGACAGGTGAATAAACAGTGACAGAAAGAATACAGAGGTTAGTTATAAGTAACTCCAAACATGGATAAAGTGGCGAAGTCCAGAAAAATTTCTGCCTTATCAATATATCTACACCTAAACCTACAGTGGCTGTCAGAGCTCCTGTATTTTTGCACAGGGAAACAGGCTCAAAAATTCCTAGAACTGCTTGGAAAACAGAAGAAAGCCAAAGCTTCTTTAAAATGGTAAGAAACTGATACTCGGTGCCGTATCTTAATTTTGCACTAATCATATCTTTTCCTAAGAAGTGTAAAGCCTGGGCTGTAATTAAGACATAGCCCAATAGTTAAACTGTTGATCTAATAATGAGTTTTTCTTTTAAGAAAAGCAAAATAATATGGCTGAATCAGCCTCTTCATTTCTCACCCCTCCCCAGTCACACAGAGCCAGGAGTGAATTTATTCCTCTTTATTCTTAAGGGAAAAGAGAAATCGGTGGGGACRGGGTTGTGTACAGTCTGGGAGGAATCCTCTGGGCTTCGGAGAATGTYTGCTGCCACCTRGAATGTGGGRAAATGAAGGCAATACAAGCTTTGTTCACTGGGAAGCCGTACAGTACAGTAACAAAGGAGACCTTGGGTAACCTAATCAGTCTTTCTTAAGATCAGTTTTTTACTGTGATGGCCAATCTTCACTGTAAACTTGACGGGCTTTAGGCTCMCCTAGTAAATGGTGAAGCACACCTCTAGATGTGTCTCCCAGTGCCTTGTCAGAGAGGATTAACTATGGGAGAGTCACTCTGGTGAGAGTGCCAYCATCCTGTGGGCCAAAGGATTTCCCCGACAGAATAAAAGGAGAAAAGGGAGGGCCAGTGTGTGCCTCCTGCCCTACTCTCTCTACACCTGCTCCTTCCCCCATTATATCCCACTTTAGCACCTGGGTCAGGCAGCCTCAGACGGGATGCCCTAAAATCCCTGAGTCAAAGCAAGCCCTTGCTTCTGTTGGGCCATTGGTTATAGTGAAAAAAGTAAAATAATTACTCTGTGAAATGGGGRCAATGAAGACAGATCCCATAAATCTGTCATAAGAATCAAAATGATAAAGAATAGCAATTGCTACACTGTATCACACAGTAAACCTGACAAAATGCTAGATATCACCAAGACATGAAAAGCAAAAAGCTAGAAGAATGGCCCAATAGCTAAGAACACTGGCTGCGTTTGCAGAGGACCTGCATGGTGACTCACAACCATTTGTAATTCTAGTTGCAGAGGATCTGACATCCTCTTCTGGCCTCCACCACATACACATGATGCACAGGCGTGTATGCAGACGAGCATTGCTATACATTAAATAAAACGAAATATGCCTATTTTTAAAAGAAAGGAAAGACCAACATTAGGAGAGCAACATACACAATTCAACTAAAAGCAGCTTTGGGTTGTCACTCCCTTGGCCTATCAGGACCACGCTGCACTCTTCTGGTTCAGAACCTTCACCTGGAGACTAATTCTCACCATCTCTGAGGACCCTTTCCATCCTAAGAACACGATCCCAGAGAGGAAACAAAGTAACACTGATTAAGAAGACACACCCAGGRGTTAGAGAGATGGCTCAGCAGTTAAGAGAACTTACTGTTCTTACAGAGGACTGGAGTTCAGAGTCCAGCAAAAATATTTTTCCCTCATTCTCCTTTTCCAGCACAGGACTAGAGGCAATTCAATACAAGAACAACATATAAGACAAAAAAGTAACAGACAGGAAAAGAAAGAAGTCTGCTTTGCACATGACATGGTTGTAGTAACTTCTGAAACTCTTCTCCTAGAGCTAATCAGTGGCTCCAACAATGTTTCAAGTGGCAAAATAAATGCATTATGCATGGAGAATACATGGCCACCTGAACAAAGCAACAGCCATCTTTATAGTCACTCAAGGGGAGGGGGAAGGAAACTTTTGGGTGTAAATGTAACAAAACACAGTCAGGACTTTGTCTCAGCTCATTTGGAATGCTGTAGTAAAACTCATCAGCCAGTGTGGAATCCATTTTTCATGGTCTGGGAGGCTGGGAAGTACAAGATCAAAACACCAGCAGATTCCGTGTCTGGAGATTGCTGCTCTCTGCTTCACAGATGGTAGTCTCCGGCTGTGTCCTCACATGCGGGACAGTAAACAAGTTCCTCGTGTCCTGTTTTGTCGGGTTATTATTATTCCTGTATTACTCGGGTTCTCTGGGAGAACAGGGCTGATGGAATTGATTCAGAGGGTATTTATCAATTCAGCTTGCATGACACAGTCTTGGGAAGTCCAACAGTCACCCTCTTCATAGCAGAAAGGCTGCGCCTAGYCTCCAGTGAACACTGGAAGCTCGGTTCTGACATCACTGATGGCATGCAGAGCAGTGACGGACAGCAGCGGAAGCAACACAAGTAGATGAACTCTACTCACCCGTTAGATGTGAAGCCAACGGGGCAAATGGCGAAGCTTTGCCCACCGCCCCCCCTTTAATCTAGACAGCCAAAGAGAGGTACCACTCACACTCAGGGTAGATTGAACCCCCTTCAAATAACCTGGCTAATAAAATCCTCCAGCAGCTCATCTCTCAGCGGATTGAAGACCAGGTCAAGTTAAAAACCAAGACTAACCATCATCACAGGCACCGATCCCAACCTCGACCGAGTCATCTCCCAGAAGCATCTGGGACCTCTTAAGATGATTACCTTCTCGATTGCTGGCTTGACTATGTCTGAAATGAACTACAATCCAGAAATGGAGACCACACCTGTGATCCAGATCTTGAGGCAGGAAGACAACAAGCCTTTGATCTGGACCTAGAGGCACACCTTTAATCTGGGCCATGCCTTCGGCTGGAGGCCTACAACAGACAACAGAAAAAGGAAGGGTTGGTTCCTTCTTCACCTGCTCACACTCCCTTTGCCAGCACATCCGCTGGAGCCTACTTCTTTGAGATTCCAGACAATACAGAAGACCAGCTGAAGCGCCTAACCTTGTGGACTGAGCAACTACTAGATTCTTGGACTTCCCATCCACAGCTGCCCATTGTTGGGTTAGTTGAACTACAGACTGTAAGTCATTCCAATAAATTACACACACATATACATGTATGTATATATATGCATATATATACACATATATTTATATAATGTAATATATAAAGAAACATA
>BDUI01002375.1:0-19909 GCA_002335545.1 Apodemus speciosus | reverse complement strand
GGTCCACCTACAGCACCATCCACGAGACTCTATAGTTAGCAATCAACCCTTAGTCTGATCCAAACAGTGGCCCACATCCATCCACGTGTGTGCAGCAGCTAACATCAACACTCTGACAGAGTGGTGCCTCCCCAGAGACTCAGACACATGCCTACATGCCTCACTGTGGAGCTCACAGCCAGGGGATCCCAGGGCGCCAGCTCAGGCCGCCAGCAGCAGAAGGTGGCACAATCCGGAAGGTTCTGCGAGCATTGGCTGGTTCTAGTGCAGGGATGGCCATGGCGGCCATCTTGACTCGGGGCTGCTGCCTCCTACAGACCTAAGTGCTGTCTACACCCAGGACAGAGTCCATGATCTTACCTCTCACATGAGATCATCAAGCTGAAGGAATCAGAAAACAAAAATTAGAGCTGCAGGGGACAGATCAAGACACACTGCCCTGCCAAGGCTCATCCTCACATCCCACCAGGGGACTGAGCAGCGAATTAGGGACACACAGGGACTCCCTCAGCTTAGCTTCCCTCTCTAGTCCTCAGTCATAAGTGCCCATCAGGAGTGGGGGTCTTCTGTGGACCACAAAACCACAGCATGACCTCTGGCTCCTCCTGCTGTCCRGKGCTTGGCTTCAGTTCTCAATGAAACAGACAGACTGGAAAARTGGYTCTGGAGAGAAAAAGGCCTTGCYRCGAAAGCCTGAAGACTGAGTTCAGATCCGCAGAACCCATGTAAGAAAGAAACGGAAAATAGTATGTGGGCCTGTGATCTCAGCACCGTCCTACTGGAAAATGGGAGGCAGAGACAAGAGACTTGCTGGAAGTTTGAGCCAGAGACTATAAATAAGAGCCCTGCCCTTGTCTCTAAAAAAMGGTGGAAAGAGCATCAACACCTAAAGTTGTCCTGTGACCTACACACATACACACATAAGCACACACAAGGGTGTACACACACGCATAAGCGTGCACACACACAAGCGTACACACAAGCACATACATATACACACAAGCACACACACAAGCATACACATATACACACAAGCACACACAAACATACAAACACACAATCACACACACACAAACACACACACACAAGCGTGCACACACAAGCACACACATATAAGCACACACACATACAAGGGTGCACACAGACACACACACACACACACACACACACACAGAGAGAGAGAGAGAGAGAGAGAGAGAGAGAGAGAGAAGGATCATGTGGCTCCTTCCAAACACCCCTTCAGCTCTCAGCTCTGAGATTACTGAAAGCCCTCCCAGATTCTTGGCCTTGTCAGAACCACCCCTGACTCACCAGGACAGCAGGCCCATCTGGCTCCATCTAAGGCTTCTCATCTTTTGAGTTCTTTGAGACTTGTTTCCTGGGAATGGGGGGTCAGGGGGAGACTTGCAGAAGGGTGAGAAAAAGTAGACCCCAAGTCTTACAACTGGTGACATTATACATCCAGTCCTCAGGAATGGCCCAGAACATGACATCACCACCCAGRCATCTGCTCTTGCTTTTCTAAGAAGGCCTGTGGCATGCCTGTGACCTCAGCAGCCCCTGAATCCAGCTTTGTTCCTCTGTCAACACCACVACCCAGGAGAGGCGCTTGAAGCTGCTGCTCCACAGGGATCTGTGAAAAGGTTTTAGCATTTGGAGGAAACTGTCTTAAATATGAGTTCCATGAGAGGATATGCCCTCACTACATGATTTCCACCATACCTGGATGATACCTGACTATCCCTAGACATGGCTCCCAGGATTCTGAGTCAAAATGAGATGCTGACATGAGAAGCATCTTGAAGCAARATGAGACAAGTCCTTCCTGGTCCAGGCCTCAAAAATCCCGTCTTCCAAAACGCATCACTGTTCTAGGGGTCATTGGTCACTCTCAGGCTGAGTATTGTTCCAACCCTGAGGAGCTGGAACTCTGGGACAGGTTAGCCACCTACGTGCCAATGAGTCCCCAGGTGTCTATGTGATCTCCAAGCAACCGGGTGAGAGACACTCTAAAGTTACCCACTGAGCCCAAAAGGCAATGAGGACAGGCCACGGTTGTCCCACCTCAGTCCTTGGACGCTTAGCAGAGTCCCCACCTAGGATAAGCAATAGTCAGCCTGTGCACATCCACCAATAGCTAAGGCTCTGAAAAGGCACTGGCCTCTGTTATGGCATCTTATGGCCCTCTGATGTAGCAATGCCAGCTTGCAGGTAACAGAAGGTTAAGACAGCCACTTCAGGGCTGGGAGCTCTCTGAGCCTTGGTGCCTCTAAGTGGGCAGGGAATGAAGTTGTTTTTGGCCTCTCAGAGGACAAAAAAGATAGCAGCTTGTTGAAACAGGGAGTCTGGGAAACAGTCATCTCTTTCATACTCAGATGCTTGCTTCTGATTTGGCATCAGAGGTTGATATGGAAATGGTGAGACACATCTGTGATGCTTCCATCAAGAAGGCAGAGACGGGAGGACTGTGAATTCCAAGCCAGACTAGACTACATAGCAAGACTCCATAGGGTGGTTATCATTATTGCCAACTGGAAACCATCTGGAATCGCCTGAGAAGAAGGGTTTGTCTACATTGGATTGACCAGAGAGCATGTCTGTTGGGAATTAATTCATTTAGTTGATGTGTGAAGATCCAGCCTACTGTGGGCAGTACCATTCCCTAGTCAAAGAGCCCCGAACTATGTAAGAGTGAAGAAATTAGACTGAGTCCACGCTGTACTCCAATACTAAACGCACATTTTCACCCTTGTGAAAGAACTCTGGCAAGTGCCGGACTTCCCACTGAAAACTTCTGAATACATTACCAAGCTCCCGTGCTGGGACCGTCAGTCCTGATCACTGCACCCATACACTTCCCCAGAGTGGACACTAACAGTCCCCTGGACATAGAGAGATCCCACTAGAATCCTTCCTTCTAATCATTAGGAGAAGCCAAGATTAGCCCGTGATCATTATCTCCGGTGCAGATTGATGCTAGTACATAAATAAGATGCAAAAGCAAATATCTGTATGTATAAAATACAAAAATARAATTATAAGCAAATATTAATAAACAAGAGGGCTATGAATGAACCACACAGGCAAATACATGTATGAGTTGCTTTGTGGCCACAGCCAAGCTCTYGCTCTGATCACAGTCCAGCTACARTGCACCTGGTGAAGGGATTAAAGGAGCGGAATAAACTCCATTTTGTTTTTCAGATTCATTTTAAGYTAACTTGTCCTAGAGTAATGTGGCCCTCTCCCTTGAGTTCTGAGAAAACCYRYGAAATATTCTTGGCAGTTGCAAAATAGACATAGCAGATGTGGCCAGCCAATAATAACAGGGTGGGCCAAGGAAACATGTCTTTCYCAGGTCAAGATGCTCCTTTTAGATGTGTGGTCCCTCCTGGTGGTTTGATTAGATGCTGTGAACCAATCAGCCTAAAGGCCAGCATTCCTTTACCCTCTTACCCAATCATGTAATGCCAAGGCTTGGCAGTCCCTGCTTGTGGTTTTTCCCTTTATAAACCCCATTCCCCTAGACTTCAGGGACACTCTCCTATCCTCCTATGACAGGGAGGTTTGTGGCCCAAGCTCAAGCTTTAATAAAGACTCATGYGCTTRCATCAGAGTTGTGGTCCCTGGTGGACTCTTAGGGGTTCCCGTGATCTGGGCATAATATTTGGGGGCTCATCTTGTATCTYCCAGCGTGTGTCCCCTCCCCACCATGACTGTGACCCAGAAAGTCTAGTGCCAGTCGATAAGTGTCTAGTGTCTCTGTGCATTGACCATGCCTGTTCTTACTTTCATTTTTTGGAAAAAAGCCTTGAAGTGTTGCATACACGGCAAGGATTAACCAGGAACCGACACTCTGGAGAGTCACAGCCTAGGGGGTCAGGGAGATGTTCCTGGCCTCAGAATGGATGAAGTGCCCACCTGTATGTTGAAGGAATTTTTGGTGGAAGACAGAGAGCCCCATTGTCAATCACTTTCCTCCCCATGCCACTTTTGGTTTCCAAAGACAGGAATTTATAGTCCGAGTTTTTGGATTCATTTTTGTTTTCAGTTGCAGAGGGGCTACTKTGYRCATGTCTGTCTTTCTGTTCTGTGTCTTGTGTTGTTTGGTCTTTATTTCCATTGGACTGTGATGGTATAGACTGCCTCTCACCCCCGCAATCTTATTCTGACTCCTTTTGAAGAAGTTAGGGCTAAGGCTCATACCTCTCTGTAGACATAAAGAAGGGGAAAATGGCCACTTATTGAAGCTTGGAGTGGCTGGCTTTCAATGTTGGATGGCCCCCGGAGGGACCCTTTTATTTCCCCCACGGTGTCAGCAGTAGAAGATAACGTGTTTCAAAAGGCTCATGGGCATCCTGATCAACTCCCCTGTATAGTAGTCTGGAAGGATTTAGTTACTAATCCACCATCTTGGATTAAACCTTTCCTCCATCCCGCTGCTAAGGACACTTTGTCAACAGGAACTGTGCTGACCCTGGTGACTGAGGAGCAAGAGGGTCCCAGACCAACAGTTCCTCTATGCCCCGTCTTACAGAAGTACCCCAGAGGACCTCATTTCCCCCTCCACCTTATAGACCCTCTCTGCCTGTGCCACAGGGTGACAGGGAACAACAGGTGCTGGCTCCAGTCCCACCACCCATTCCAGCAGCACCAGCCTTGGAGGCAGAAGGGGGTCCCAGGCAGGGCACAAGGAGTAGGTGCACTCCGTTTTCTCAGACGGGAGGGCTGGAGTCAGACTGCACAGTTCTGTTCCTATGGGCAGCAGGGCCAGCAGACCACCATGGGAACCAACCTTACCATTACTGGCCCTTTGCTACTGCCAACCTCTATAATTGGAGGACACAAGATGCCCGATTTTCTGAGAATGCTCAGGATCATATTGACCTCTTGGATACTGYTCTCTTTACACATCAGCCCACCTGGGATGATTGTCAGCAGCTTTGCAGGTTCTTTTTACTACAAAGRAAAGGRAGCATATTATCCAGGAGGCTCCAAAAAAACATCCCAGGAAATAACAGCACCCCAACACAGAACCAAGCCAATATTGATGAGGGATTTTCCTTTAGGAGACCAAACCRGGACTTCAACACAGCTGATGATAAGGRGCATATCCAGGTCTTCCACCAGGCTCTGTTGGTAGTTTTCAAAGCAGCCACTAGGCAGCCCACTAATTTGGCCAAGGCTTATGATATTAGCCCGGGAACTGATGAAAGTCCAGTGGTATTTCTCAAACGGGTCATGGAGGCTTTCTGCCACTATAYATACAGAGACCCYGAGAAAACAGAGAAAYCTGGCATGGTACCCTGGCTTCCATCAATCAGTCAGCACTRGACTTTTTCTCAGGAAGAAGTTACAGAGATAAGAAAGACTAGGAGAAAAGTCATTGAACTCATGGAAATTGCAGAAAAGGTATACAATAGCAGTGAAAGTGTAGAAGAAAAGTAGATTAAGACAGGAAAGACATTGAATAGAGATTTGGCCAGAGTCTTTCTTACCAATAACACCTCAGATCTAGGGAAAAAGATTGCTGGAGGAAAGAAGTCTAAAGGAGGCTGCCAACCACMATTAGGAGAGAATCAATGTGCTTACTACAAGGAAGAAGGTCATTGGGTTAAAGACTGCCCAAAGAAGAAGCCATTGACTAAAGTCATATTCGTGGAGAATGAAGAGTGAGGGAGTCGGGGTTCAGACCCCCTCTCTGCACCCAGGGTAACCCTTAGAGTGGAGGAGAAGCCCCTGGACTTCCTGGTGAATACTGGAGCTCAACATTCAGTGCTCTTGAAGGCCAAAGGGACAATGTCTTCACAGGTACTAACAGTATTCATGGACTACCTGAAGATCAGTAGACTTGGGAATGGGATGAGAAACCCATTCATTTATGGTCATCCCTGATAAAAAAAAAAAAAAGGTAACCCAATCCAAGTTTTGAATCTTAACCTGGCCCCCAAGACTGAGTACAGACTATATAAGACACCAAAAAACCCAGAACAAGACTTGGTTGAGRAAATTTCCCCAAGCATGAGCAGAAACAGGGGACATGGGCCTAGCAAAACATTGGCCTCCTGTGTCTGCTGAGCTTAAATTAAGAGCTGACCCAGCTCAAGTCTGCCAGTATCCCATGTCTCAGGAAKCACAGAAGGGGATCACACCCCATATCCGTAAACTGTTGACCCTGGGAGTCCTCAAGCCATGCTAGTAGGCTTGGAATACTCCACTACTTTCAGTGAAAAGGCCAAATTCTAATGACTACTGTCCTGTCCAAGACCAAGGAAGTTAATCACAGAGTGATGGACATACACTGCACAGTGCCTAACCCTATACTTTGCTGTGCTGTCTGCCACCCAACTGAAAATGATGTCTTCTGATTGCGCCAGAGTCCAAGGAGAGTTGCCAAAAAGGGACTCAGAGACTCTTGCAGACTCTGGGGGACATGGAATATCCAACATCATCTAAAAAGGTGCAGCTTTGCAAGACTGAGGTCACCTACCTTGGTTACATCCTGCAGAAAGGCCAACCATGACTCTCAGCAGCAAGGAAGGAGGCYGTCTTCGGTATTCCCACCCCCCATACTCAACAGGTGAGAGAGTTCTCGGGATCTGCCGGCTTCTGTAGACTATGGATTCCAGGATTTGCCAAGATGGTTAGACCTCTATAAAGCCACCAAGAAAACTAATGATTTTATCTGGACTCAGAGACAATCGGAGGTCTTTGATAGGGTAAAACAGGCCCTGTTGTTGGCCCCTGCTTTAGGGACTACCAGGCATCACTAAGCCATCCCATCTGTATGCTGAGGAGCATGGAGGGGTAGCTGAAGGGGTTATGACCCAAACTCTAGGGCCATGGAAACAGCTGGTTGCTTATTCATCAAAGAAACCGGACCCAGTGGCAGCAGGATGGCCATCCTTACCTGCGCATTATTGCGGCCACGGCACTCCTGGTTAAAGATGCAGACAAATTAACTTTGGGACAGAGTTTGACCATGACTACCTCCCATGCAATTGAAGGGGAACTCAAGCAGCCTCCTGAGCGATGGCTTAGTAATGCCCACATGAGGCATTATCAGACTTTACTAAACAACCCTGACCGTGTTACTTTCCAGACGCCTGTTTCCCTGAACCTCTCGACTCTCCTACCCAATCCTGACTTGGACGGCCCACTCCATCCATGTGATGAGGTTCTGGCTGGGATACACAGTACCGACCTGATTTGAAGGACTCTCCTCTGCTGGAGGCAGAGCAGACCTGGTTTACGGACAGGTGCAGTTCCATCCATGGGGGTCAGAGGAAAGCAGGGGTGGCAGTGACTATGGAAACAGAGGGAATCTTCCCAGTCTCTTCCTCCAGGCACTTCAGTTCAAAGGACTGAACTGATAGCACTAACATAGGCTCTCATCATGAGAAAAGAACTGGCTGTTAGCATCTGCATGGTCAACCGATATACATTGCAACTGCTCATGTGCATGAAGCCATTGACCAGGAGCAAGGGCTCCTCAGAGCAGAAGGAAAAACTATCAAAAATGAAGATAAAATTCTACAACTCCTTAATGCCAAGAAAATGGCAATCATTCATTGCCCAGGGCACCAAAAAGGAATGGCACCAGTAACTAGAGGTGACAGTCTGACTGACGAGGCTGACAGGGAGGTAGGAAGCTTTATAGGAAACAGCCATCTCTGTGTGGGCCACCATCCTACTGAACCACCCAGTCACAACCACTAGAGCAACTGGTCTATACAGAAGAAATTAAATGTGCTACAAACTAGCCCATGAGTCAATGTCTAGAAGGAAGGTAGCAATCAACGGAATGTAAGCTAATACTACCTACCTTTTTAGCAAGAACCATTTTCAGGAAAATCSAGAGTCACCCGCATGGGCATCAGATGAATGGCAGATGTGGTCAGACAATTCAAAGTGACTTTTAAGGATATACAGAGCACTCTTGAGGAYATAGTGACAGACTGTAAGACTTCCCAACTGACCAATACTCCCAGCAACCCCAAACATCCAGGCTTCCTCCCAACTGTGAAGTAAGAGACTGGGGGCCTGTTGGGAAATTGGTTTCATAAAGATCAAGCTGGGAAGGTAGGGCTASAAGTATCTGCTGGTATTTGTGGACACTTTCTCTGCATGGACAGAGGCATTCCCAACTAAGGCTGAGACAGCAAAGGTAGTGGCCAAGAAATTACTRGAAGATATCCTACCCAGGTATGGTTTTCCTCATATTATAGGGTCAGATAATGGACTGGCATTTGTGTCCAAGGTAAGTCAGGATGTAGCATTGGGGCAGATTAGAAATTGCATTGCGCATACTGACCCCAAAGTTCAGGACAAGTAGAAAGAATGAATACAACATTAAAAGAGATCTTAACTAAATGACTTTAGAGACTGATGGGTACTAAGTGAGGTCCCTTCCTTTATAAGATAAGACTAATCCCTTTTGAGATCATGTATGGTATCCCAGCCCCCACTGAACCCAACCTGCAGTCGGCAGCCATTGCAGAACTGGAGGATAATGATTTAATATTTAGGTCAGAGCAACCCAGTGGGCTCTCAAATACATCTGGCCTAAATTACATGCCTTCTATGAAGCAGGCCCCGTTCCAGAACTGCACGTATTTGGACCAGGAGACTAGGTCTATGTGAGGAGAGTTTGCCAAGGCACACTGGAACAGGTGTAAAGGACCTCACATCACCCCGTTGACCATGGTATCTGCCGTCAAAGTGGATGGAATCACCGCCTGGATGTGCTCACAGCAGACCCACTAACCCGTTCTCCACTAATGAATACCTGACTCGAGTTCCGGAATGGGAGGTTCAAAAGGACACCAACCCCCTCAAGTTAAAATTGATTAGTTCCTGAGTCTACGGTCTCTGTCACTCTATGTATTGCAGCCCCTAATCCATCCCAACCTTTTGATTTAATCTGGGTGATTGAAAATCCCAAGACTGGCTATCGCATCCATCTATCTGTCCTGTGCAAAAGGACCAATTGGAACATCCTGGTTCCTGGACTTGATTTTTGATTTGTGGCAGCTAGCTGACAACTCACGGCCCAACACCCAACAGACTCTTCAAGATTCAAATCCTAAATGCCGATGGGAGACCTTTTAWAAATGTCCAGTGGGGAAAAGAACTACCAGAATGGGGGTTCCAAACAGTTCTACTCCGCTGCCTGTGGATGCGACCACACCCGTCACCGGAAATGGGGGATGGAAGGGTATTGAAAGAAGATCTCATCACAGTTTTCTGACAAGGGGACAGCTCCAAAGTTCTCAGGCTCACTGACAAGGGAAAACAAGCCAAGAGATGGGAAGTTAGAAAACCTTGGGGTCTCTGGCTCCACATTATTGGGGGTTACAATCCTGGGTTACTCTTTATAGTCCAACTCCTAAAACGACTGACCACAGGCAAGTCATCAGCAGCAGTAAGCCCAAATCAGATTCTAGCACCCCCTAAATCAGCATTGGTCCTAGCATCTTCTAGACCGACAACCACCTTACCACCAGATGTCCAATCGCAGGGACCCTCTGTTCCAGAGCTCCCTCCTGAACCATCAGACTCAGCAGATCCCCTCTGGTCAATGATGGTAAATACCTTCCAGGTACCGAATGCTTCCCAGCCCACACTTAGCACCTCCTGCTGGTTATGGTATAATGTTAGACCCTGCCACCCTTTTATGAAGGCATAGGAATAATAGAACACAACTTTTCTGAAAGGGATTCTGCGTGTATGTGGTCTCAGGAAGGTCAAGCTTTAACCCTACAAACTAGACAGGATATCTGCCTGGGAAAAGTCCCCTTGTCCCATCAGCACCTCTGTAATTGGACCATTCCCATTTCAAAAGGATTATCCCCCCAGAACAGGCATGGTGGGTCTGTTCAACAGGACTGACCTCTTGTGTGAATGGGGYGGTTCTTAAYTCTTCTACCCCAGATGGGTTCTATATCTTGGTTTAATTASTGCCCTGCATAACCTATTACTCAGAGGAAACAGTGCTAAAGCCTTAATAGGACAAACTGAGTGAGGCCTTATGAGACAGAAGAGAACCTATCTCTTTGACCTTAGCATTGATTCTAGGGGCAGGACTAGCCAGAGCTGGCACAGGAATAGCTGCATGGGCATTACAGGAAAAGAACTRTAACAGTTTAAAGGCAGACAGAGATGAAGATAACCAGAGCCTAGAAAGGTCCATTTCCCACCTGGTGCATAAAGTAGATTCTTTGGCTGTAGTCGTATTACAAAACAGTCAGGGATTAGACTTAGTGTCCCTGCAATAAGGRGGGCTATGTGCCTTCTTACATAAGGAGTGCTGCTTCTATGCCAACCATTCTGGAGTTATTCATGATCATTGGCTAAGGTCAGGGAAAGCCTAGACAGGCACTGAAGAGACATTAATTGATTCTGCCCCTTGGTTAACAACTCTTATTTCCACCCTTATAGGACTCACAGTCATTCTTTCACTTCTCTTTACCTTTGGACCGTGTATTCTAAACAAGCTTTTACAATATATAAAACAGACTAAGAACTATTCAATTAATGGTAATGAGATCTCAGTATCAACAAATTACCACAAAAAGTCCAGTCCTCTGGGAGACCAAGATTGGCCTCCAAAGAAACTGGGAATGGGGTGATTAAAGTACCAGAATAAACTCCATTGTGTTTTTTTCAGACTTCATTTAAATTAACTTGTCGTCAGAGCAACATGGCTCCCATCCTTGAGTTTGGAGAAACCCCACGAAATGTTCTTGGCAGTTGCAAAATAGGCATAGCAGATGTGGCCAGCCAATAATAACAGGGTGGGCCAAGAAAACATAAGCTGTTCCCAGGTCAAGATGCTCCTTTTAGATGTGTGATCCCTCCTGGTGGTTTAATGAGATGCTTGATTGAGCCAATCAGCCTAAAGGCCAACATTCCTTTGCCCTCTTACCCAATCATGTAACRCCAAGGTTTGGAAGTCCCCACTTGTGGTTTTCCCTTTATAAACCCCATTCCCCTAGACTTCAGGGCCACTCTCCTATCCTGTTGTGTCAGGGATATTTGTGGCCCAAGTTGAGCTTGAATACTCTTGTGTGCTTGCAACAGAGTTGGGGTCGCTGGTGGTCTCTTAGGGGGGTCCCACAATCTAAGCACAACACTGACACATGCTGGCACACGCTGGCACATGCCTTGGTCCTCACTATTTACCCTACCAGAGCAAAGCAGAAATAGCTGTGATTTATTACATATTTACACACGTGGCTTAAAGAAACTTAAAGAAGTTTGCTAGAGGTGACCAGCTTAGGGACAGTGTAACAACTCCAAAATGATCAGAGCCCCAAGTTCTTAGAACATGTTACAATGCTCTTTTGTTTGGGAAACAAAATAGCTGCTTGAAGTCCAGCTGTAACATCAGAACGAGAAGGATGGGGTAAAGAAAGCTACAGACTGCTCACTTCGGCAGCACAAGGGACTGGTCTGTCAGAATGACATCACAGCTCCAAATCTGTATGTACTCCATAACATAACTGGGAAATACAGGACCTGAAAATTAGTAGAGCTAGAGAGGAGCTTGACAAATTTCATATCAATGCAGGTGTCTGTAGAAACCTCCAATAACCAGTGAAAAGGCTAGTGCAGAATCAGGAACAAGCTGACCTCACTGACCTCTAAAAAATGAACGATCCACATTCTTTCTTTCCAAGTGCAAGGGAACCCCTTGCCCGACAAAACCAATGCCTTCGTGAAACTGATCTGAAGCCAGATGTGGTGGCACATGCCTTTAATCCCAGCACTCAGGCAAATCTCTGTGAGTTCAAGGCCAGCCTGGTCTACAAATCAAATTCCAGGAACGTCAAACTGCTCTGCCCCCTCTGCTCTCATACTGTTTGCCTGCCACCCTAACCAGACCTCACAGATAGAGGCTGGGATGTAGCAACACGCCCCGGGCAGGGGGGGGTGGGGGGTGGGGGGCGGCGGCAAAGTCCCTGGCTAAAATTGAAAAGAGAACAGAGTGGTGTTCATTTCCCCAGCTGTCCTCCAGCTAGGAAGTACTGCGAAGCCTCTTTGCTCTGTGATCCTGCACAGAGAGGTTGAGTAACTTGCCACAGCCTAGGAGTAGAGACTACCAGCTGTGGTGTGTGCTTACTGAGAAGCAAAAAGGGCCAATGCCCAGCAGGCCTTCCGGAGCCCCACTGGTTTCACCAGTTCTCAGGCCATCCATCCCGGGGTCAGACAAGATAAGGTGGTGCTGAGTCAGAGATGGGGCATCTGGGGAATGCAATGAGGCTCTCATTTACCATTTACTGAGCACACACTATGTGCCTAAGCCTAGTGAGACCTTGAACCCRAGGCCCCCACGGGTCTTTYTGAGCATCCCACGGCAGAGCTGTCTCTCATGCTTACAGGTGAGGATGCTGRGTGTGAGGGAAGGCATTGACTCACCCACAGCGCACAGTGGGGACTTGAAGTTAGCAGTCAGTGTGCAGGGACTCCYAAYGTCTTCTGGCAGAGCCACTAGCCACCTGGACCCACTTCTTCCTCCTMTGGGAGCTGGGAGTTGRGGACAAGGGAGGTGGCCCTGGGAGATCAAGGTCCCTTTTAGACAGATGCTCGTACACAGTGACACAGGGRGAGGCCCTGCTCAGAGATGCAGCTCTGCCAAATGTATGAGTATGCATAAGCAAGCATGTGTCTGCATACATGTGCATGGACAAGAAACATGTTCTGGGAGGGGGCGGCGGGGGAAGGACCCTAGACACCTGTGTATTAGCCTTGTGTCATAATAACAAAGCTGAGATCTGAAAGTCCAGGAAATTCTACCAAGATCTCCCCTCCTTAGATCATACTTTCTCATCTAGGGTCCAAGTTACACRTGTACATTGAGAGACTCAGCCTCGAACCCACTRGGAAACACTGACTGGTTAAGCCTTTCAGGTGCTGGGGTGGGAAGGACGCCAAGGGTCCCTTTGGTGTCCCCTCCTCAGCATGGTCATGTCCTCCACAGGCCCAGACACCATGGCGCACTGCAAGACAGAGCAGGACGACTGGCTGCTGGCCCACCTGAAGTACCTGCTCTTCATCTTCAACTTCTTCTTCTGGGTAAGTGCAGGCTGTGGCACGCCCCTCCCCACACCTACAGTCTGGCCATACTCAGTTTCGAGTCACTGCCGAGGTTGACTTCTCCCAAGCCTACGACCCCACGCGGGGGCCCATCATGCCGGCTGCTCAGAGCCAGCCCCGCCCTGGCTATGACGGTGGGAGGACTCCAGGCTGCAGCTCTCGAGGAGTCCGTCCAGGACACCACGACTAGACTGAACTGCGTGCAGCCTCCTCTATCCTCCCGGCCACCAGCACACCATGCCCATGTTATCCTGACTGCTGAAATGATGCCCCTTCCCCGCTGAAAGCCACCGGCGTTGCCATGGTCTCATGGCTGCCCTGAGACAGGGGTGGTCTCTATGGCACCTGACACAAGTTTCCCACAGCAGTGTGGTCTCCGCTTCCCAGAGGTGATTGATGACCTGGCTAATTAGGAACAAAATACAATCAATCCCCAGATGGCCAGTAGAGATGTTGCCTTTTATTCCAATTCCTTTATTAAGGCGATGTCTCGCTCTGTAGTCCAGGCTGGCTTTGAACTAGTGAACTTCCTGACTCACTCCCCCAGCTGCTAGGCTTATAGGGGCTTGCCACCACATCTGGTGTTTGGTGATTGTATGTTTCATATTRTGGTCTCAATGGATGTGGGAAAGAGGGCAGGTTTGCAGTCAGTCTTAGCTTAGATCTCTGAGTCTGTTTCCTTAGCTATAGTTTGGAAATCACCCCTAGCCTCTAAGCCTGAAAATGCTCTCAAAATGTCATCCTCGTGAGGCAGGGCTAGACTCCAGGTACAAGGTAAGGGATTATTATAACACACACACATGCATACACACACATGCACACACACACATGCACACATGCACACACACCACACACATGCACACACACACAYRYRCRCRCACACAYRYRCACACACAYRYRCACACACTCATGTGCACACACGCACGCACACACACATGCACACACGCACGCACACACACATGCACACGCGCACACACACACACACACACACACACACACACACACACACACTGAAACACAGAGGAACCAAAGAGTCATACTGGTCCTAAGCTCCTTCCTGGCCAAAACAGCAGCTCAGGAGAGGTTTCAAGGCATAGGAAAATCTGAAGGCATCGTATCTGATACGATAAGATACATAGTATCTTATGTGTTAAAATGATAGACACAGCATTTGCTTAAATATTTTTGCAAAGTTCCTGTGAACAGAAAATAAAGGAACTTGCTCTGATTTTCCCAGGAGAGAGTTTTCTGGATCATGGATAATTAAGCTCTGGGGCTGGGGACTGACAACTAGGCCACAGGCAGAGATTTGACCCTCAGATAAATCACTCAGGGTGATGAGAATTCTTGCTAAGCATGCATTCTTCCCCCCCCCCATCCTCTCCCTCCCTCTATCCTTCCATCCCTCCCTCCTTCCTTCTCTTCCTTCTTTTTGGAATTTTTTCTTTTAAGATTTTGGGTTTCTTTTAATTTTGCTTGTTTTCTGAGATAAGTCTTATACTGTAGCCCAGGCTGTCCCTCGACTTGTGGCAATCCTCTTAACCTTAGCCAGGATGACAGGCATGAGTCACCAGGTCTGGGTCAAGATTTTTGTTGTTGTTGTTTAAGAATCTTTTTCTTGATCATACGTCTCCTTTGCCCACTCCAGATAATCTCCAAAGATTGACAAGTATCACACAATGAATTCCTCACATCTTACATGTGACTTTCCTAGTGTGGCCAGGACAAGGCGCCTCCGTCCACAGAGGCATTAGCCCGCAGGTTGATACTTGAAGTTCTAGACTGAGAAGTCCATGATCCAGGGCCGTGCTCTGGTCCCTCAAATTGAGCAGAATTTACCAGAGAGGGAATATCCAGGGAGAAACTTCTCCCCACAGAGAAGGTCTCCTCCTGTTGGAGACATACCCCAGAGTCCAATTGTTGTGGTTTACCTAAACCTGGTCACAAGACCAGGTGATGACCCCCGTGCATGCTTTCCACGGGGTCATCACAGCTCTGCCTTGCCTGAAGAACTACGGCAAAGGGCAACGGGGGAGGGTGTCTTTCCACATCCTCCAGTCTGCTGCCCACTGCACCTCCAGTACAGAAGCTGACACAGAGCACGGCCAGCCACCCAGGCGGGGAGTGCCGTAAAACACAAAGTCCCTGCTACACCAATGCAAAGCGCCTCTTGAGTGTGGGTCCACACTGCAGGGCTCTGCCAAAAACCAGCATGGAGCATAAAGCCCCGATGCCAGCCTGGTGGCCATGATGCCCAGCGTTGAAAGGCTGCATAGACACCTCTGTGACCTTCCATTCAACTCCAGCCCAAATATACTAGTGTCATTAGCACCCTTATTGTGTAGACGGGGACCTGGCTCACCAAGTTCAGTCATTGATGGCTGTCTTGGTTATGATTCCATTGCTTTGAATAGACAAYGTGAGCAAGGAAATTTACAGAAGAAAGAGTTGATTTGGGATTTATGGYTTCAGAGGATGAGTCTCTGACTATCATGGCGGGGAGCACGGCAGCAGGCAGATGGGCGTAGCGCTGGAGCAATAGCTGAATGCTTCCATCCTGAACCTCAAGCGTGGGGCAGAGAGACCTAACTGGAATGGGTCGGCTTTCAAAATGGCCATCCATTTTAAAACAGGTTTTGACAATCCACCCCCAGTGACAGGGGCCTCCTCCCAACAAGGCCACGCCTCCTAATCCTTCCCAAACAGTTCCACCAACTGAGGAGCAAGTATCCAAACAAACAGATGAGCCTATGGGAGACATTCTTACCAAACCGCCACGGCAATCCAGCTGCTAGGCTATTCGCTTACTTTCATATGCATACGAAATATACATATATATACATGTTATATACATATTTCATACACACACACACACACACACACACACACATATCCAGAACTGTAAGAATTAGAACGTGCTATTGTGTAATCTCTAGTACAATTGGTGGTCTATATTGGTGCCCGCTGTTAATGCAGCAGGATGAACAGGTGATCACCATCTTCAGCAGCTTCCTCCATTCCTACCAGGGCACTAAGAGCTTCTGGCATCAGGACTTCCATAGAAGACAAGGACTGTTCACAGGAAACATTGCTTCTGAAGCTAACCTTGCCTGCATGGGGCGTGGCACCCTCCGAGACCTTTCTGTTTTGTCAATTCCACTGCCGTCGTTACATGCAGGTCACAGTCCTGAGTGGGCCACATTCCCTCATCTGAGAAARGCAGAGCAGACCCCACGCTACTCTCCCTGGGCAGAACTCAGGAGCGCCCCACCCCCACCCCACATTCCCCTGTCCCCCAGACTTCCTTGGATTACCTCTGACCAGAGATCACAGATGCCACCACTGACATACTTCCCGGGTGACCCTGAGAGGCAAACATGCCCAGCTTTTCTCTGTCGCTGCCAAAGAGACGCTTTTCTCCGTCCCC
The DNA here is from genome assembly GCA_002335545.1 of Apodemus speciosus. Classification (NCBI taxonomy): domain Eukaryota; kingdom Metazoa; phylum Chordata; class Mammalia; order Rodentia; family Muridae; genus Apodemus; species Apodemus speciosus. The sequence goes on along the minus strand of BDUI01002375.1, from coordinate 3,384 downwards.
CTTCCTTACATGGCTCCCATCACCCCTCTGTTCTGTAATTTATTATTTTAATTAGCTGCTTGGCTGTGTCAATAATCAAAACATCCCCCCCCCACCTCCCAGAAACTCTCCCAGGCTATGGGAGGAGTCTGGGAATGCTAACTCAGCTCACAGCCTGTCCTGCCCTGAGGGGCCACCCAGGATTTGATGCTACAACTGGGGACCCCATTTGGAAAAACACAGGCACCTGAAGAGATGTCCAAGTGAGTCAGAGCAAGTAGGAGGACCTGAGTTTAAATCCACAGCACTTATGTGCAAAGCCAGCCATGGAGGCAGGGAGAAAACAAGAGGATCACTGAGCTCGCTGGCTGCAGGCTCGCTCTAGGGCCAGCAAGAGATCCCGTCTCGTAGGAACAAGGGATGAGCAGAACATCCCAAGTCCTCCCGTGACCTCTGAGTATATGTGGGTGTGTGGACTTGTATACTTTTGCACATACACACACACACACACACACACACACACACACAGAGACAGAGACAGAGACAGAGACAGAGAGGCAGAGACAGAGACAGAGACAGAGACAGACAGAGAGACAGAGAGACAGAGACAGACAGAGAGAAACAGAAACAGAGAGACATAGAGACAGAGACACAGACAGACAGAGACTCAGACTGAGACTGGGAGTAGAAACATGGAAGACTTGAGCACCACCCGCAGGGGAGCTTGGAGAACACCCCCTCTTTAGACCCTCACTTGAGATCCAGCCACTTACACCTGCCTCGCCCCACAGAGCCTCAGAGTGGAAGGCTAGCTGAGGGTGCTTCATCTAGGCAGCTCTAAGAAAGTCATCTCCAGTACTCCAGGCAGGACGTCTCAGGGATGTAGCTGTTTGGGTCTTGGGTGCAATTGTCCCTTGGGTCTGGCATCAGGGTCCTGTTCACATCTTACAGTGCAACAGCATCAGATGGGACGGCATGATTCCTAGATCGCTACACCACTCTATCAGTAGCCAATTGTGTGACCGTAAAAATGTCACTTCAGCCTGGACCCTAATTCCTCCCTGTAAACTATGAAGTTTTCTTTTCCTTTCTTCCTTCTTCCATCTTTCCCTCCCCACCTTACTTCCCCCCCCTTCCATAATTCTTTTCTTCCTCCCCTTAAGAACATTACCTGTGCTCTAGCACTCCTCAGTATTCCAAGGTAAATGAAGATTAGGAGGTTAAAGTGGAGACACTGTTTTACTCAGTATATCAAGTAAAACAAACCTGTAAGGCACATAATGATAGAAACATGCAACAGGCTTCTTGCTGGTAGGAAGAACRTCGGGGTTTGCTGGGTATTGGGTGTGCATGGCTCCAAACGAGGTTCCTTCTGGCTTCTGAACTGCCTTTGGAAAGTGAGCCAGAGACATGACCCTCCGACCCAGCTCCCACTCAGAGATTTTGCACATATCAGGGTAGATGAGATTCAAGATGAGAGAGGCAGAGACCTGTGAATTCGTTTCATCAGTAGATATTTAAAAGCATAAAGGACGTGCCCGCAGATAAAATGCCACCCTGGATCTGTATGTAACAAGACCATCCGTACAAGGTTGCCCCCACAGAATTGGTACAGAGCCAACAGCCAACAGGACCTCTGCATGGCAGGGCTAGGAGAGATGCCTGCCTGGTATTTGAGAAGTGTTGCTCATTAACAGGATGCAGAACAGCTATGATCTAGGAGGCTCCAGCCTGAAGCAGTACTGGGGTACCACTGGCCCTCCTGTGCACTGGACTCAACCAGCACTGTGAGAGCTGAAGGGGCCCAGGTGACTGCAGAGAGGGGAGTCGGGATTTGTGCTTTAAAGTTGGACTAACCCGGGAGGCAGAGCACTGTCCTAGTGTATGCAAGGCCCTGGGCCCCATCTCAGCGTGCCTCCCAAAGAGAAAATATCCAAGTATCCCAGGAGAATAACCTTGGTTCACACCAGGCAAGTTGTCTCCTCAGTCKGGTCCTAACCTCCAGTTACCTCTCCTTTCTAAACTAGATTCTGGTAATTAAAGTCAGGGTCTCTCCACCCAGTCCCCTGCAGTGACCTGAGGGCAGGGGCTCTGGCAGGCTTGGCACTAATGATTTACAGTGGGCATGCATGAAAAGACCAAATGATAAAGCATTGACTTAATATTATATACCAGTGCTCCCCTAGGTCCTCCTCAGAGATTCCTAGTGGGCTGGGGAAATTCCACTACCCTCTGAGAYGCAGGTCGCCCCTCTACAAGAAAAATGGCCAGGAAGCAGGGGCAAGAAACATTAGTTGTTCCCCCTAAGAGTCTGGCAGACAGAGGCTGATGTGGTCATAACCCCTCACCCAAGCTCCTGCATTCTTGGAGGAGGTGGGCAGAGCGAATGGAAAGGAAGGAGGGATGAGAAACGGGTACCCAATGAGTTGTGCTACAGTGTGTCTGGATACATGTTGTCAATATATCATATGTGTCATATATGTCATGATATATGTCATACTAGGCATCCAGCCCCTATCACCTTGACCAAGTCCACAGTCTTGTTCAGTGGCACAGCCTTACTTCAGAARCACTGACTGTGAGTTCAGGAGCAGCAGCCACGGGCTTAGACGATGGATCAGGAGCTGGCAAAGCACTTGCCATGCACACGTGAGGACCCGAGATCRGGTCCCCAGAACCCATGTAGAACCAATCACGGTAGAGCACGGTCTGCAATCCCRTTACTCCTACACCAAGAACGGAAGACAGAGAGAGGAGAATCCTCTGAAGCCGGAGGACCAATTTGCCTGCTGTAGGCAGAGGCAAACAGGAGACCCTGCCTGTCTCAGCAAAGCYGGAGACCAACATCTGTCCTAAGGTTGGCCTCCATACTCATGCTGAGGAGCCACACTTGCAAATAGGCACGCCCCCACATCTGTATCATACCACACATAAAGAGATTAAAAATAATAGAATGCAAGATAAAGAGTGAACACGTCCTAAGAGGCCGCTAGAACCAGGGTACGAAAGGAGGGAAATAGTTAAAGGCCTCCAGGCAGATGCAGGGGAGTCTGGGCTCTGTTTGGGGGGGTGGTGTGCAGTTCAGTAAGGGGCCCAGTCCACTGGGTAGAGGAAGAGCTGGAGGGCGAGCTGGGACAGGAGCKAGGGTGGGCCGTGCAGTGAGGATAGGCAGGTGGGTCCGACAGCAGGCGGAGTCAGTGTGCAGACATCGCAGAGAGACGCCGGTGCCCCTGCAAAGGCTGTTGCGTACACGGGTGGTGGTGGCATTGAGGAAGCTGCCCAAGAAGCACTCATGAATGAGAATCTTGGTCCTGAGTGGGCTAGCCTTTCTGCCTAACCCCAAACCTTCCCAGAATCCCACAGGGCACGTAGCAAGCAGCCCTGCCCTGCCCCACCACCCCAGAC
>BDUI01002373.1:97154-124171 GCA_002335545.1 Apodemus speciosus | reverse complement strand
ACTTTTGATGCCAAATATTTTATATAAAGGATATTCAAACTGTACTTACATATATGTATAGAAATATACTTTTAAATATGTCTATATGTATATATATATATATATGTATGTATATATCACATATGAAGAGTTTACCTGAGCTTGAAGACACTGAAACCCCTTACTTAAACCCAAGCAAACCTAAATGAATTGGCAAATTCTGTCAGTGTCTTCATGTCTAAATGCAGATTGAAAATAAACTTTTATTGAGAGGGGATAGAATTACCCAGCTTTCCAAAAGTTACATATGACAGAATGGCATGGTAAGCCATCAGGATCCAGGGTTAGGCACAAAGGCAGATGTGAATCTTGAAGATCAGTCTGGAGGCACACTGATGTTCCAGGCCCATCAAAATGCAAATGGATTAAATAGCAGTATTCAAGATGGTATCAAGTCAAGGAATGCAAACAGACTCCAGTGGCTGAAAGAGTAAAGGAACAGACTCTCCTACTTTATTTAACTGTGAACTGAAAACTATTATATGTAGTTTGCAGGGAACTTTGGTGTATTCATAACAGTGACTTATATTTGTGGAGGCTTACTCTATTATCTACTGAATTTTCACAATTATGAAAGGTATAATAACTGTGACATTCTTTGGACACATAGAAATGAGGCTCTCTGAGGAAGTGTGTATTTTTCTAGAGGTACATAGCAATAATGCAGATACCCCAGAATTCTAATTCTCTACTACACTGCCTTCCTGCTTTTCTGACATTACATGAAATAATAGAAAAGTCAAGAAAATTGGTGAATTGTGAATTAATTTAAAAAGTATTACTGTGTAGAAATTTAAACTGTGCTCATTTTTGTGCATGGAAATATGAACTGTTGCCACTGTTCCCTAATCTGAACATAATACAGAACTTTAATTGCCTTTAAAAAATGGAAATTGAGTTGAAGTGTCTCACCCTCCTTCTGATCTTCTGAACATATCTAAGCTATTTCAAAAGAACATCAAAGGAAACACAACCTTGGGAGAACTCAGTGAGGATTTAATTGTATTATATAACTTTTCACAACACAATAGAATGCATTTCTCGGTGTAGTACTGTTTCAATTCCTTCACATGTACTTTAGATCATTTTTTCTATGTGATTGTTTTCTATTGCTCATTTTCTAGGTCTATCAAAACTTCCTGCTTTAGTTCATTCACAAGAATCCAATATCTCTAGGAGCAAGAACACCTGTACTACACTGTAATCATGCAAATAGAATTTCTTCCTTTATTTTTTTCTTCTTCTAGACTGTCTGCTATGCATATTCTGACATAAAATATACATCTCATTGAATTTATAAATACCTTTAATTAAATTACAAGATAACTTCAGTGTAATTCACAGGACAGATTTGAACATTAAGTTTTAACTTGTAAATTTTAAATCTTCACCATTTCAACATCATTTTCCAGAAACTGCCAGACAAGCTGCAACTGAACAGCATCTATAGTTGGTTTAATGAAATTTAGGGAAATGGGCTCATTAATGCAGCTTTGGAAGCAACTTCCATTTTCTACATCACAAGACATGATTTTACCATCTTTTAGCACTTACATTAAAATGCTTTAGATTCGACTAAGGTGCCAAGTCATAGAGTATGTGGAAATCTAAAAATTACTCCAATTGCTTGTAAAAAGTAATTTCCATCTTATTCTTTCTCAATATGTGATTATAAAGGGCATGTCCCTAAGTATGACTGGGAGCTATGGTGTTTCAGGTTTGTGTTTTAAGTAAGTAGCAATGAAGAGAAGAAAGAATGAATAGAAAGTTAAATCAGATGCTTAGTATTAGTAGATCACATTCTGATTTTCTGCTTAGAGTAACACTGATGGCTTTTTTATGCTTCCTAATTGTTTTCTACACAGTTTTTTAGAAGGAGAGTGAATTAATGATTCAGTGAATTGAACAGATTTGTTTAAAATGTCAATCCAGCCAGTCAGTCATTACTGTGGACAAATAAGAGTTATATAGTCATATTTTTCATTTATGTCACACTTAAGATTTTTTGCAAGCACTTTTGCACTTCTTTTTMATTTGATGTGATGAAAAGCAGAACAGCAATTCTCAGGAATTATTTTTTGCTCTTGTTTCAAGCTTAACAAAAACATTTTGATAGGATCCGGCTTGTAGTTGCATAGTTAATTTGTCTCACTTTCTCCAAATCTTGGACCTATTACATTTTACATTTAACATTTAGTATTTGGTTCGCCATGAATAATATTTCATTTACTTTGGAGTGAATATTTATTGGACAGTTAGTCCAATGGAACAATAAGAAATATGTTGTAAGTTACTCTGTGCCAATAATATTGGGCCTTTAGAGGAATGAACAGTCAGATAATTTAATTACAATGAGACCCTTGAACTCTGCAGCTACCAACAGCACAGATGAATACATTACATAACAAAGCAGAGAAGTATGAGTAGTAGCAGTTAAGGGAAATATACCGTGCAAAGATCAAAGTACATGGGATTGGACTCTGTCACAACTGTAGTGTGTGCCCCTATGCTCTTACACTGGGTCCCTACATGCAGAACTTGTCTGCTAGCAATGAAGATATCATATCAAAATGTAGTACATATATAACTAGAAAAGATCATATGGAGTGAAGTAACATAGACCAAGAAGTCAAACAGCACATTCTCCCTTATCAGTGACTCCTAGTTCCATATTTTCAGATGTGAGAATATAACCTGGAGTAACTTCAGAAACCAGGAAAGTAAATAGGGGCCATTTTGGAAGTAGGGGTCTTGGAAGCAACAGAGAGGGAAATGTCAGGATAACATTATTCTAATCAAGAAAATGAAAAAGTGGGTCCTAATTAGGGAATTGAGGATACATATAGAAGTGTGAGGAGGGTAAAATATCAGTGAAGATGTCTAAAAGAGTCAAAACGGATATATTATTAATTATTTACCTTAAAATCCTATAATATACATTAATCTGTATATAAACACACATATATGGTTTCAGTGAAATTTTCTCATCTGGGCTAACAATCCTCCCTCCAAGAAAGACCAAAGAAAATCAATACAAGGCATGAAAATCTCTCTTGAGTTATCCAAGAGACTAACACAATATAAAACATATTGTTGTTGGCCTTGATTGACCCCAGAGGAGGAAGGTAACTTCCTATAGACATGAAGTACTTCCTATACAGGTCCAGAGGCCTCTAAGCTGGAATTGAATGCATTCTCCATGAGACTAGCTTTCATGTTATCAGAAGGCCCAAGGAAATGTTCCAAAGGAAGGAAGCAGCAGTCCTACCCAGGTATGACATCCAAGAACTACAACAGTGAACATTACAAGATAACCCTAAGGATATAGTAGGAACACAAATACCTTGGAAGTAACCAAAAGTTCTATAATTGGACTTACAATTCACTCAACAAGAGGGATACCATACCTGGTAATGGAAACTATCTAAGTACTCAGTATTAGTGAAATAAGTTATTGGAGGAGAGTCTACAAACACTAATTTACTAACCCAGTATAATTTCCAACAACATCCTAAATATTTATTTTAAATATTAGCAGTAGTCTTCAGCTCTCATGAAGGAAATTTCTCTTTGCATAAGAGATCACTAAAGAAAACAAACAATCAATTAAATGCAGAATTGTGGTACTCAATACCAATGGATATATCTATAAAATACTCTTGCACCTAAGACTCAGAAGACATTTCAAAAGAACTATAAGAGCAAAGGATCAGAGAGTTTGCTTTGTGATGTGTCTTCTAATAATGACAGATGATAAACCCATTATGTTTCACCAACATGACTATTTAAACATGACCTGAACAAGAACAATAATAGACACAGTAAAGTAGACAGAAGAAAGCCCTACACAAAACAAATACAAGAAAATAAGGAAAACTGAGAATGGGAGTAATTGTCTTCCTAGGGCAAAGCATACCAATTGGTTTCCCAGTGCCAAATGGTCATCCCTGAAAACATTCAATTTATATCTTTMTCAGAAATAAAAAACTAGTTCTAACATTCATATCAAAGCATAAAATACTGTGAATGGCCAACAAAATCCTTAGAACAAAGAACTGTGCTGGGAATATGACAATAAGTAATCTCAAATTATAATAAAGAGCCATGTTATTAAACCAGCATGATATCAACACAAATATACATAGAATATATATAAATATACATATATATACATGTGTGTATAATATATAATAGAATAGCAGAAATAAACTCACATATAGGTACTTAATTTTTAACAAAATGTGTCATAAACATACATTGTAAAAAGACAGCCTCTTCATCTAATGTGTATGAGTAAATGGGATTTCTACCTATACAAAAATAGTTTGATCTCTATCTGTCACCTTGCCCAACGTCAACTAAAAATAGATAATCTTAATGAAAACATGAAAATTTGATATGGTTAAAGTAAAATATATAAAATATTTTAACATATTGTCAAGTATTAYTTTTTTAAAAAGGACCCAAATATTTGTAAACTAGAATCAAAAGTTGACAAATGGAATCAGAGTTTCCTTCACAGCAAAGCAAAACAATCACTAGAATGAAGAGACAGCCTACAGTAGTGGTTCTCACCATTCCTAATGCTGTGCCCCTTTAACACACTTATTCATGTTGGGTTGACCCCCAAATATAAAATTATTTTCATGCTACTTTATAACTTTAATTTTGACACTATTATAAATAATAATATAAATATCTAATAAATGGAATATCTGATATATGATCCCTATGAAAGGGTCATTAGATCTCCCAAAAGGGTCACAATACACAGGTTGAGAAACACTGGTATATAGCATAGGAAAAATGTCTCTCCCAATTATACAGCAGACTAACATATAGGGTATATTGAGAACTGCAACCTAGTAGGCTGATATTATAGTGAATAGAGTATAATATCTATAATTCCTTAATACAGTAAAAAGTTTCCTAAACAGAGTATAATATTTACATCCAAAAAGCCAATACCATGGATATTGCAGCAAGACAAAGCAGCAAGATATGCAGGAATGTGTTCCTATGCCTCATCTAGAGTGCAACAAAAGTGGGAAAAGTCTGACATCTACCTAATAGAATAATCATTGTGACCATAATAGGGGTAATTTTTTCATCCATTATCATGAATTTTAATGTTTATACTCATGAATCATCCTTTCACATTTTCATCTTGGACTTGGCTACTGAATCCAGATTAGCATATATGACTGCCTATCTGATATTTTAAAATTAATACATAATATTGGAATTTAGATATCTCAATGAGCTCCACTGCTCATTAAAAAGACTCTATTACAAATTTCCTTTCTATACATAAATTTCCTTTTTATATTCATCAATTCCACCATGTATTCAAGTCTCCAGGAAAATAGACTTGTATTTATCTGTCACTCTCTCCCTTACCTAACATTCAGAAAATCCTGTTGTCTCAGTTTCAAAATGTACTCAAGTTAGATTCTATTAATATCAGTACAATATTTCCTATCTTATCCAGAGTAAAAGCATGTCTTTACTCTAAAAMTCAAGGTTTTCCATGGTTTGTCCATTATCTCTTGACATTTTTCCTACTACATATTTCATTCATTTGACTGATCAAACTGGACTTTTACTGTTAAACACATTAGACAGCCTCTAGCATCAGCCTTTTCTGTGGGTTTTTGTTTTTCTTAACAATATTTATCATTAGATATTGATGGGATTATTTATCCTCATGATTCCTTTATACATTTGTTCAAAATTCTCCTTTCTAATGAAGCCTTTCTAGACATATTTATCTAATAATGGAATCACCTCCTCCAGTACTTCTTAGCTCCTCTCTACCTTCCCAGGATTTATCACCATCCTTAGACCATACTGAGTATTTACCTCCTTATCACTTTTACCTACTGAATAGTAAGCTGTATGGGTTATGAGTTTTGCCTATGAAAAGAATGGATAATATTTTGTTAAATTCTATAAATACATGTACTCAAATGTTTCTTTGCATACAATAGATATTTCATAAACATTTGCAGAGAAAATGAACAAATGACTTTTTCATGATAGAAAAGAAGAATTAACAACTCTGATATATCAATGATCGTTTTGGTGTTACTTTCCTTGTTAAAACTACAAAGCCTCAGAGCTTCAAGATTTAAAATTACTTGAACCTAGAAATTTACATTTTATAGCTTTAAAAATTGTCAACTAAAAGAAACAAGTAAAGCTATTTTTCCCAATACAAAATAAACTCAAAAAATATAATTTCTAATTTCCTTTTTTTGGAGAAAGCACTCAGAAATTAGTTTTCAATAGGCAGCAGAATGTTTCCCAGATAATAGATTGTAATGTAATTGTTTTAATCTAAACATTAAACTAGAAGGATTAATTAAAACCATCTTCATGCAAAAAATTACATGCCATATTCTGTATGTCTAAAAAAAAGTCTAGTTCTTAGAGATGAAATACTGGTCAATGCTCCACCTGTGAAGTAAAGAGAGTCAATCAGAAGTCCCTTCACTGAATATGTAGCAATTATATGGCATTTCTTAATAAATTATTCTTAATTTTAATCTGAGTATTAAAAATAATGAATTTGATATGATATTTCTTAATGATATCAAATATATTTATTTCTTTTTGAAATACATCATTCAATGAATATTTTGAGTACCTATTGTCTCATTTACTGAGTGGATAAATGAGTATAAGCAAAAAAAAATTAAAAGATACTCTGACCTAATGGAGCTAACATTCATATATTGGGAAAGAGATGTGGTAATCCATGAATATATAAGAGAAATAGCATAAGGAACAAGAGTCTGGTTACAGATAAGAAAAGGTAGGGTTATGTGTGGAAGTGTGAGTTTCCTTCATTTGCAAGGAAGAGATCAAATCAATAGTGTTAAAACTTGATGAAACAAGAAACGGAGCTGGGATATATATTTTACAAATTTGAAATTGAAATCACTGGAGAATATTTTAAAAATAATGTAGTTCTGGCGCTATCTTTCACAGTAATATGACAGTTAACAGTAATGTATATTATGAAATAATCATAAGGTAAATTTTGTGAATGTTCTTATTGCAAAGACACATAATAAAGCTCATATAATAAATACATGAGATTATGTGTAAACCAAATAATTTGGTATGATCATCACACATTATATATRCTGAAACACCATGGTACACCTTATAAGTATGTGTAATTACTCTCTGATAATTTTTAAAGATACAAGTATGAGGGCCAGTGAAATGACTCAACAAAATCACTGTTTCACAAAAATAGTGACATGAATCCAATTTCTGGAACTCACGGCTAAAGAAAAGAACTAACTCCAGAAAGTTTTCCCCTGACTTCCACATTTATAGCATAGCATATATGTCCCTACACTCATACATTATGCATACAGCACAGACATGGACAGACAGACACACACACACACACACACACACACACACACACACACACACATAGTAACTAATTGATTAAAAATAGATTTACAATGTTAAAATATAATGTAACTAATAAGAAGAAAAAGTTGAGGTAAAGAAGTATTAAAGATAGCACAATTTGCTCAATTCCTCATTTATCATAACAGCCAAAAATATATTAAATACATACTATATGTCATGGATAAWTCAAAGAAAGTACATGAACATCTTTAGCATTATGGTGATAACATCCTGAATCAAAAATAGCTCCTCTATGAAATGGAAATAAACACAGAAAAATGAGAGAAACGATTCATTGTTAATTTTTTTTTGATTTTTTGGATTTTTTTTTTTGAGACAGGGTTTCTCTGTATAGCCCTGGCTGTCCTGGAACTCACTCTGTAGACCAGCCTGGCCTCGAACTCAGAAATCTGCCTGCCTCTGCCTCCCAGAGTGCTGGGATTACAGGCGTGTACCACCACCGCCCAGCTTCATTGTTAATCTTATGATAACTACTAAAATTTGAGTATTAGTTTGTAAAATTAGCAATGAAAGTATAAAAATGCAATAGCATATTTTACTGTCTGTTTTGGCACTGTCTAAAATGATATGGTGAGTTTCTGGCTGTGCTTTCTTTGGCTGGCTACATCACAAAATCTCACACAGCCTTGTATTTTATTTGCTGGGATGTGTAAAATTATCAAATGTGTATATGAATGCAATTATTTAAGTATCTGAACCACAAAATTCTGATCAGACTGATATGTCTCCTGCACCTAAAAGAGAGATAAGAAGGAGAGAGAAAATGAAGGTAGGGGAAATGCAGGAGGGTCTGTGTGAAGGGGTGGCTGGGAGGAGAGGGAGGCTAATATTGGGATGTAAATGAAATAAATAAATTAATTAATGAAAATAAGTTGTGAAATTCCCTATAGAACTTATCAGTCATCATCTCAAAACAGATGGTCACAGCACTGAATAGTTGTGACAAAAGGCAAATTTGACAGCAGGGAACCAAAGAACATTTTTCTTCGTAATTCATATACTCATTAAAAATTTGAAAGTTACCAGCTCAGCCTAAATTTAATGAAAGGGTTTAGGTCAGTTTCCTTATTTTGATCTTATGATATCTCAGAGCATCTCCAGTTTTTAAGGAGCATTATGAATTCTATCCTTCACCCTACAAGAAACATCAATAAATGTTACTCTGAAATATCAAAAATGTACATCATTCATTGCTTTGATTCAGAAGAATGTGGCTGGCATAGAAGAGTTTTGAAATAAGCAGCAGAGTTCCCCATGTGCAGGAATTGTGTTCATATACTGAATTGGAATAATAAAAATAAATAAGTATTCTGAGCATTTGGCAATTTTTATATGTGCTACCAGTTTTTCTTTCCTATAAAGATTTCCATAATATTTTCCTTCATTTATTTCATTTGGGAGCTGTTTTCATCATGCACATATGCTCATAAAATGATGTCTTTACTTTTTACATTGAATATTAACCTTGATTACTCACCAATACTGTGTTTGGATTTGTTATCTATTCCAAATCAGAAGAGCAATGAGAAGTAGATTTCTTCCATTCTCTTGACATTGAATGGGGATTGCCCATTGGTGTTGACCACAATGCCTTAGTGCTTTTGCTGGTCGTGCAACAGGGAAATTGAAGCCCTTAGTAAAATGGGAAAATATGCTTATAATCAACATCTTACCTCAAGTGTAAGATTCCCTAAATGGACTCATCCTATTAAGGAAAAAAAAGTGGCAAAATCCAACTCTTCCTTGTGGATTTTCTTAGTTGGAAAATTACTACCTATCTTATGCTGATGATTGTTAAAGTCTATACCCACATTTTGGTAGATACAGCAAAATCTGTGAAATTCTAACAAATATTAACCCTTTCAAAGAAATTTCTATCTCCTCTCCTTATTTTTTCAATCCTATAAATTCATTTTTATAGATTTCCAAGGTTTAGACTTTCAACTCCCCTGTATGCTACGAAAATTGGGAAAAAAAAACATTCTACACATTGAGCTCAGAAAGTGATTTGCTTATTCTCTCCTTTCTTGTTTTTAGGCATATGTTTAGTTGGTATGGAATGCTTTCAATTTTACATCGAACACTTCTGATAATTCATCTCTCGGTCTTTCAATACTAGGTCTTAAATCTTCACACTGTGATAACCAAATCCAGCCACAGAATCTGAGTTGAGGGCAATCCATATGACATCTTAATCACTAAAATAAGGCTACTCTGGATCAGTCAGGTTTTAAACCCAAGGTTGGAGCAAGCTTTTAACTGAGACCTCCTGTTATAAAGGGAACCAGGCCAGTGCATTAGTGAGCTCTGAGTGCCAGGACCCTGGTGAGACACTGAGCTTGGAAGATAGAGTGTCATTGTGCAAATGGTTTTAAAATATATGTATGTGTTTGGAAAAACATCAAAATGATGTAGTCATCGATTATGGCAAAACTAAGTCATTTTAAAACCCAAATAGAGGAAGAAAGTGGTGCATCAAACAATGATCAACTCTGGACATAGAAGCAAGAAGAAAGCAAACAGCACTGTTTGGTGCTGGAAAGGGGCTCTCACAATATGCCAACAGTTAGATGTAAGGAAGAGTATTTTATCTACTATTTAAAGCCCTAGCCTGTTATTTCCAAAATGATTCCTTAAATCAAACTCTTATGGCACTATTTTGCACTATTAAAGAGAGATGGCAAGCCAAGTTCCAAGAGCTTCATCACGATTTATAAATATAGAAATATTTTTAGTATAAAACTTGCAGTTTGTCCTTAGGGATGTGGGTAGGAGAGAGGGATAAAGTGTACTTCTACTTTGTCCCTTCCCAAGATAGAATTTAAGCACACTATGTGTTCTCTAACTACAAGTTTCACCAAGGACAATCTATCTGTGGAGTGGAATAAAATAACATTGTAGGTATTTTGCTAGCACAGGGTTTAGTAACATACAACTACACCAATCAATATCAAGAAAAAATCAATCTCCTGAAATTTTAGTACAACACACACACACACACACACACACACACACACACACACAGAGCAAAGAAGCCCTCTCTAATATATGAGCTCAAACACTTCAATCTAAATTAAATCCAATTAGAGGTAATCATAGTGGATCATATTAAAATAATTCTCAGACAGGAAAGATTATAATTTTAAATGGCTCCATAAACCACTAATGAAAAAAATCACTTATTTCAATTAAGTAGACCAATAACCAATAGTTAAAGGTCAATGAAAATCTGCCCGTGTGGCTATTTCTCTCTTCTCTCTGAACCTCAGCTGAGCTATCAGAACCCAGGTTTCTAAAGCAAGATCTGCCTGTGATGGGATTGAGTGTAAAGCTGTCCATCAAACTAGACTGAGTGATCTCAGACCTTAGTAATGATAGGAGTGATTACCCCTCAAGGTGCATGTAATAGTACACTGCAGAGCTTAGGTTCATAACTGTTCTATTGTAGCATCTTCCTTTTGTACTTGTGTGTCTTAGCCAATGCTTCTATAATTTATCAAGCAAATTTATCGTTGGTAAGAGGGCCCCCTGGTAAATACATCTAATCCCTCCTATTTTTCTCTTAAACTGAAAGCTCCCATGGACTGACTTGACAAAATTTGCATTGTTTTCTACTCTTCAACTGTCTAAGTAATGGGTGGAAAATTAAGGCAACTCTACCCTTTGTGTTAATTATTTCTGAAAGTTGCCACAAAGTGATTATTTTAAAGGCATGAAGAGCTGAGCCTATTTTTGCCAACAAGCAGGTGGCTGATAATATCTTGGCTCTAGCCTAACTTAGAAGATCCAGGTTCTAGTACTTAACACAATCTCTGCTTTACTGGCTTTAGGATCTCTGCCAAATCATTGCACTACCCTATGCCTTGGTAAACCATCTGAGAAACTGATTTTTTTAATCACACCTCCTATTTCAAAATGCAACTAAGGTGTCTTACGGGATGGTCACTGTAGACATGAGGAGGATAGCTGTTGAATCCAATTCGCATCTCCACTTTAAGTGATGAAACTTTGCTTTCATCCATAGGTGTAGGAGGCTTTCACATAAGATTGAATTTTTAAAATAATTTTGTTGTTAAATATTTTAAGTCACTCGTGTTTAAGGTATAAATATGAAAGTTGAAAAGAATCTATAACGTGCTCTAGTAAAATTAAACTATATAAGTCTAGCATATCAACTTTTAAATTAGAAGAGGCCTCATATAACCTACAGAGAAACTTGGTATGTAGACATGACCCACATGCATGCATGCTACTATTATTATGTATTTAAATACACAGAAGGATTTTTTCTATAAAGAAATTGAATTCTTAATACTCCTCAGTAATTCCTGTGACCAGTCATGAGCCAAATATCTTCACTTCTTTAAAATATGTTTCTATCTGGAATGTGAATGGATGATATGTGTGGAAACTTACTACCTGTCTTATCCTGATAATCCAATTGAGCATTCAGGTCTCTACCCACATGTTAGTGGATATAGCAAGATCTGTGAAATTCTAAAAATATTAACCCTTTCAAGGAAATTTCTATCTCCTCTCCTTAATTTGCCAATCTTATAAATTCATTTTCATAGATTTCCAAGGTTTAGAATTTCTGCTCTCTGAATACTATGAAAATTGGAAAGGCACATTCTACACATTGTGCTCAGAAAGTTATTTGTTTATTTGTTCCTTTCTAGATAAAATATATATTGTATATACATATATATATATAATGCACTTTACTAGTCATATATATTTATATATTCACATATTGTATATACATATGAATGAAAGGCTTGATCTCTATCTGGAGTCCCTCTTGGAAAATGGCATAAAATTTGAGGCAGGGCCTTGTTGGAAGTGGTGAATGGGTTACTATGGATACACTTTGGAGGGTTTATTTCATTGCAGGATCTATTCTCCCTCCCCTTTCTCTCTTTCCAGTTTCCATAAAATGAACAAGTTTGTCTCACCATAAGTTTCTGGTTTCGATATTTTTGTCTCACCATAGACCCAGGACCAATAGTTTCAAATGACTAAACAATGAAAATAGAAATCCTGAATCAAATAAGATTTTACTTCTTCACTTTGTGTCCTCAGCTA
The DNA here is from genome assembly GCA_002335545.1 of Apodemus speciosus. NCBI lineage: Eukaryota > Metazoa > Chordata > Mammalia > Rodentia > Muridae > Apodemus > Apodemus speciosus. The sequence continues at coordinate 111,592 of BDUI01002373.1, read as the reverse complement.
TTTTCTCACAGTGGTGGGAAGGAATATTTTCTAGTTCCATCCATTTGACTACAAAACTCAGGATGTCCTCAGGATGTCCTAATTCTTAATAGATGAGTAGTATTCCATTGTGTGAATGAACCACATTTTCTGTATCCATTCTTCTGTGGTGGGACATCTGGGTTGATTCCAGCTTTTGGTTATCACAAATAAGGCTGCTATGAACATAATGGAACACATTCCCCTGTGGCAATTCACAAGAGTCATTTAGTTGGGTCTCCAGGCAGCTCTATTTCCAATATTCTGAGGAACCACCAGATTGATTTCTCGAGCGGCTGTACCAGTTTTCAATCCCACCAGCAATGGAGGAGTGTTCCTCTTTCTCCACATCCTGGACAATATGTACTGTCACCTGCTCTTTTGATCTTAGCCATTCTGATTGGTGTGAGGTAGAATCTCAGGGTTGGTTTGATTTGCATTTCCCTGAGGACTAAGAACTTAGAACATTTCTTTAAGTGCTTCTCAGCCATTTGAAATTCTTCTGTTGTGAATTCTCTGTTTAGTTGTATACCCCATTTTTTGATTGGGTTGTTTGGTCTCTTGGTGGTTAGGTTCAGCTACATCTGTTACAAGATGTGATGAGCAGAGAGGACCCTGTAGATAGCCTTGAGTCATCTGGGAGGTGGGTTAATTCACATTTGAAATCTTAAGTTTCTATCCATCAGTGTTACACTGGGCTGGAGGAAAGAATTTGGATAGATGTCTGAGGATCTACTCTAGAATTTGTTCTTCCTATTCAGTAGTATCTACTATCATAGGATGAACTTTTAGTACTTGTAAAAACATGCACAAGAACTGTATAAGCTCAAGCCAGAAAAATGTCTTAGCATGGAGAAGGGGAATTGTATATGACATACCACCCATAGTTGAGGAGAAATTGAAATATGGTTTCTGCTGGCAAAGAAAAAGTAAGTTTTCTTCAGTAATCTGACATCTGGTATATCAACCACACTCCAGGACAGACCACATGCCCAGAAGTGCATGTGTGTGTGAGTGTGTGAGTGTGTGTGCGCGCATGCACGTGCATTGGTTTGAATAGGTATGGCCCACATAGACTCACATGTTTTAATCTTTGGCCCATAGAGAATGATACTATTAGGAAATGTGGCCTTGTTCGAGTTGGTGTGGACTTGTTGGAGGAAGTGTGTCACTTGTGGGACTATGTGCGTGCGTTTTGAGGTCACCTATGCTCAAGCTACATCCAGTGACACAGTCTCTCCTTGCTGCCTGCAAATACAGATACAGAACTATTGGCTCATCAAGGATCATGCCTGTGTGTATATTGCCATGCTTCCCAGCATGATGATAATTGACTAAACCTCTGAAATTGTAAGCCAATCCCAATTAAGTGTTTTCCTTTATAAGACTTGCCATGGTCATGGTGTTTTTTCACAGCAAAGATTTTATATATATATATATATGTATATATATATATACATATGTGTGATGTACATACATATATATACAATCTCTCATATATATACATGAGAGAGAGATAAAGAGAGAGGAGAGAGAGAGAGAGAAAGAAAGAAAGAAAGAAAGAAAGAAAGAAAGAAAGAAAGAAAGAATACAAATACCAAGTTGAGTGGTGAGTAGATGGCAGAAAATATCTGAAAAGGTTGGGAGAATAGTATGAATTTGAATTTCATTAAAATACAGTGTTTGGAATTCTCAAAGAATTAATAAAAACATATAAAAAGAAGGTACCTCAAGCATATCTTTCTTTTTAAATGAAACAGGCATATTCACAAAGGTGTTGCAATTTATTCATCTGCCCCTGAAATTCACACATGTTCAGAGTTGTACTGGAAAGACATATTATTCCTTTAATTCACCAAATACATGATAGCTTTTGTACAAAAATGATTGATGAAGGAGTTTCCTTTTTAGCATAACCATTAAATCAGCAGCTTATCCAATGATCTGATGCAGAATGTAACAAGTACCTGATAGACTTGTGGTCCCTTTGAGAAAAAGAGATTTTTCTTCACTCTCATAAGTCACCTTATTTGACTGGACTCAAATATTTTACTGCATCAGTCTTCTTAAATATCTTGCCAGTATGTAGAAAATTGAAGCAATAAACCACAACTTGTTTGTAGTGGTGTTAACATTATTAAGTACTCAGCTAGCTGACAAGAGCCCCATTTTCCCATTAAACTTCAATGACAGCTTCATGCATATTTACCTTTTTGGCAGTTTTCTTATTTTTCCCCTTTATAAATGGTTTGAAAAGTTGACCTCAAATTCACTACATTTCACTTCACTTTGCACATAATCAAAGCTATGACATATTAGCTTAGCAAATTGCCATTGTCTTCTTATTACTATTTTTTAAAATATGACTCAACTGCCCATTCTCTGTAAGGACATACATAGCAATTTTCCTCTGTATTGCCAGTTAATGGCACTGAACCTTGAAGTTGTACTACTGAATTCTAAAGGATGGTGTTTTATGACTAGATATTTCTAAATTCTCTATTATTATTATTATTATTATTATTATTATTATTATTTTACATTTTATCTTTCTTATTTTTTATTTTTATTTTCTTCTTTTTTCGTTTTTTTTATTGGATATATTCTTTATTTACATTTCATTTCCCTTTTTCCTGGTTTCCCCGCCCCCCCAATGTCCCATATGTCTTTTTACCTCTCCTCCCCCATCCCCCTATTCACCCCTTCCCACATCCCTGTTTTTGTAYTCTCCTACACTGCTGCAATGGGTCTTTCCAGAACCTGGGTCCACTCTTTCCTTCTTGTCGGACAGCATTTGGTAGGTGGATTGTGTTCTTGGTGTTCCAAGATTCTAGGTTAATATCCACTTATCAGTGAGTGCATGCCTTGGGTATTCTTTTGAGACTGGGTTACTTCCCTCAGTATTATTATTATTATTATTATTATTATTATTATTATTATTATTATTATTATGAGATGTTGTGAGTCAGCTGTACCTTCATTTTATTGAGTAGTTTGTTTCATTGAGTGATTTGAATGACTCCAGAATTCAGGTTTTGAAAATTTAGTCCTATTACAATAGTGTTGAGAAATGGGCCCAAATGAGAGGTGTTTAGATAATTAAAGCAGGAAAGTCATGAATTAATACCTATATAAAAAGTGCTCACCTAAATGAGTTTGACCTACTTCTTTTTGCTCTTCCATCTTCTGTCTTCTGTTAGTAAACCAAAGGACATACAAGATGTTCATTTCTTGGTATTACACATTCTAATCTCCAAAATTGTCAGTCAATAAATTTCTATGTTGTCAAATCTTAGGAATTTCATCACAATAATTCAGAACAGTCTAAGACAATCCATGTATAAAATTGTTCTATCTTGAAAGGTAAAGTGATCTTTCTCCCTCCTGTTATGCTTGCAGAAAATACTATGGATTTCATGATAGGACACTTCTCCAATTGATAGTTTGGATATGAGGGGTATTTTGTATAACAGAAGGCAAAAACAATTGCCTATAACCTCTGGGTCTAGTATACTGGATTAGTTTTTTTAAAAACTTCAAGGCTTATGTATTATACATATAATACATTTTAAAATCTCATTTCATAACTGTCTCTAAAACTTAGTTTTCCTAGTAGGCCCCTCATTTCTTCTAACAGAGCTACTATGTTATTATATTAGGTTATTTTTAATTGTTATTTCATATGTTTTCAAGGCCCAAAAACCTATGTAGCATTTTATTTTTCTTTGTAATAATTTCTTCATTGTAGTTCCAGTGTACCCAATGGAGCCATGATCTTCATTACTTTATTCAAAAGCAGCTATACTGGTTTCCGTGGTTCTAGTGTGTCATATTAACAACAGCCAGAGTTATTTTCCTAAGACACTGTTGTAATTTAGGTTAGAAATGAATTAATTTAAGCTAGCAGTGATGCGCAATGGAAGTTCAGACTCTAGTTTTGTTGAGCTTGTATTAGATAGCAGAAAATAAACTACAGGTATTTATCACTCCTCAAAGTTAATATTGCTAGTATAACATACTGTAAGAACTTGGTTCAGACGGTGCCATGTTGTCTTGGTTTCTGTTGGTGATGTTCTTGCATTTGCCTGTTGCTATCTGGTTATCTCTGGTGTTAGCTGGTGTTGCTGTCTCTCACCGTGTCTTATCTGTCATTCAAGGCTCTGTATCTATGCTCCTAGGAGTCTCGTTCTCTCTGTGTACACAGGTATGTAGGTACTACTGTAAGACCCACTCTCTTGTGGTTCTCTTTGGGTAGCTATGTGGCCCAGATCAACTCTGGGTGCAGGCTGAAATCAGAAGACTCCTGTCCCTAGACTCTTTTGTCCTCAGGGTTTCTGGTTGTTTTCTCTGAGCATCAGGGGTGGTCCTACCTGTGCTCTCTGACATCTCTGCACTCCTGAGTGGTTAGCTACCTAGTCACTTGGATATGGTCCATGGTGGCAGAAGGTGGTCCCAAGCTGGAGACAGAAACTGGAGGGTTTCTGCCAGAGGTTTCCTGGTGTGATCCTCTGAGAAGTGGGGGTGGTTCTACCTGTGCAGGCAGGACCCTCCACACTCCTGGGTAATTAAGCTGCCTCCCTGAGCTACTTGGGTATGGTGAGCTGTGCCAGAGGATGGACCCAAGCCTGAGACAGAAACCAGAGGGCTTTTGCCAGAGGGTTCCTGGTGTGATTCGCTGAGTGGCAGGGGTAGTTCTACCWGTGCAGGCCAGTCTCTCCACACTCCTGGGTGATCAATTAAAAATTTTAAACCTAAAAAGCCTATGGGATTTATGGGGTAGCTTTGAAGCAGCAAATCTGGCAATTTTAGGCATTAAGGAAAATGTGGCATAAGGTAAGAGATAGAAAGCATATTAAGTAGTAAAACACGGTGAAATAAACTTTTAATCTTTGTTATAGGGTCAGAAATGCAGGAAAATATATTTGAGGCTTGCCTGGGCTATGAAGCAAAAGCAAGTCTCAAAAGACAAAAGAAATCAAATAAAATGTTCATTTAAATAAATGTAAAGGAAACTTTACAGATTTACGAAAAGGCATCCAGGTACATTTCAGTCAAGTCTCTAGTTATGTTCAACTAAAATAAAATGAGCACAAAATATATTCTTATCAAATTGACAAAAATAAAGACAAATAAGCCAAGCTTAGTGGCACATTCCTCTAATCTTAGCAACCAGAGTATTGTCAGATCAAGGGTTGCCATGGCCACAAAACAAATTCAAGGCCAGTTTGACCTAAACTTACTGAGATCCTGTTACAGAATTAAAGTAAAAACTAGAGCTGGTGATGTAGGCCAGTGGTGGAGTACTTGCCTAATACACTGAGCACCATGATTTCAATCCCTGGTACTGCAAGATAGATAGATAGATAGGTAGATAGATAGATAGATAGATAGATAGATAGATAGATAGATAGATAGATAGATAGATGACAATAACATCAATGACAATTTAAAAACCACTAAAATTACCAAACAAAAAAGGAAACAACAATATTGGGGATGTCCTGATATAGCCATATTCAGAATTCTTAACAGAAATCTTATAGATCAGAAGAGAGTGGATCACATACCTCATATGCAAATAGAAAAAGAAACTGTTAAGGAGGCAAATGGACCCATCAAAGCTGTCATTCAGAAATAAAAGAGAATTAAAACCATTCACAGAGAAATAAAACTTTAGGATGACCACTGCCATGAGATTTTTTCATAAAAATGCTAAAGGTATGTAAGACTGCTTCTAGATGGGGAAAAAGCATGCTATTGATGAATACAAAAGCATCTATAATACAAAATCGACTGGACAAACACCAGTTTGCAAGCACTATAATACTAAAATAACTGTATAAATCATGCATGTTATTAACATGAAGGGTAAAATATTAATAAAATAAAGATACAATAATTTATTAAAGAACATGCAATGGAAGGATATAATTCCAAGATCAAAATTCAAAGTGGTATGGAATAATGAAAAACACTGTCAGAATTTTTAGTTAATTATTGAGATTAGTTAATTTTCACTTAATTGAGTATCAGTTGATTCAATTGTCTAAAGACAGAATGGCTCCTATTTCAGCAATGGAGCCAGATAATTCAGACAGAAAATCAATAAAGATGCATTAGACACAACTATTCTTGATCAAGTTGACCTATCAGACATCTATAGAACATTGCTTCTATGAGAAAAAAATACATGCTGTTCTCTACTGCACACAGGAGATTCTCTAGGAAGGAGCAAATGGTCTATCAGGAAACAAACTTTATCAAATTTAGCAAGACTGAAATCGTACTAACCATCTTTTTTGACCAAAGTGATATACAATTGAAAATCAATTACAAGAAGGTCTTTCAAAAATGCTTGAATGCTAGGATTGGAGGTGCATTTTTTGTTTGTGCCTAATTCTACAGATGTATTTTCATGCACTTTAACTAATAAGCCTGAATTTTGAAGAAAAGGGCTCTTAGCAGGTCAATAATGAGCTATATTAAGTAAGTTCCAAAATGTGTGCCTTCAAAATTAAATACCTCATGACCTCCCTGATAAGGTCTATCAAACACTGAAAAAGGAAATAGCAACAAATCTTTCAGACTCTTACAAAAGTTAAAGAATAAATACTACTTCCAATCAGATGTTATATGGCCAATGTCTCCATGATACTAATGTGAGATAAAGAAATTGTGAAAACAGAAAAAAAGAACTCTAAATTAATATTCTTCATGAACATGGAAGTAAAAACAATTAACGATGAAGTAGCAAATTGACTGTAAAAGCACATTGAAAATATTACTCACAGACCAGTGAGATGGGACCAGTGGGTCATTACTTGCCACCAAGCCTGACCAAATGACTTTGATATGCTGAACCCACATGGTGGAAGGGAAAAATCAGCCCCTGCAGGTTGCCCTCTGGTTTCCAAAAATGAGCGGGGGTGCACTCGCACATGTACACAGACACACAGACACACACACATTTTTTAAATTATTATTCTTAAATCATTTTTACAGTTCAGTCGTTATCCCCCTACAAGTTGCCCTCGAAGACTTCCTCATCTCATTCCACTCCCCCACCCCCTGCCTCTCCAAGAGGATTTCCAAACTCCTCCCACCCCACCAGACCTTTCCACTCCCTGGGGCCTCCAGTCTCTGGAGGGTTAGTTGCATCTTCTCTAGCAGAGGGCAGACCCAGCAGTCCTCTGCTGTATATGTGTTGGGGGGGGGGGAATGTTAGTTGGTGTATGCTGCCTGTTTGGTGGCTCAGTGTCTGAGAGATCTTGGGGATCCAGGTTAGTTGAGACCGCTAGCCTCCCTATGGGATCTCCCTCTTCCTCAGCTTCTTCCAGCCTTTCCCTAATTCAACCACAGGGGTCCCCAGCTTCTGTCAATTGGTTGTGTATAAGTATCTTTGTGTTGGTCAGCTGCTTGTTGGGCCTCCCAGAGGACAGCCATGCTAGGCTCCTGTCTGTAATCATATCATAGCATTAGTAATAGTGGCAGGCCTTAGAACCTTCCCTTGAGCTGGATCCCAATTTGGGCTGTTCACTGGACCTCCCTTTCCTCAGTCTCTTCTCCCTTTTTCTCATTGAAGTTCTTTAAGACAGGAACTATTCTGGGTCAGAACACCATGTGTTTTTGTTTTGTTTTGTTATTTTTTTAAAAAGAAAATAAGGATCACATGGTACCAGCTACATATCTTGCAGAGGATCGCCTTCTCTGGCAACAATGGGAGGGGAGGCCCTTGATGCTGTGGAGGCTCATTGGCCAGGTGTAGTGTGATGCTAGGTTGGTTAGGCAAGAGTAGGTAGGTGGATGGATGGGGAAGTACCCTCCTAGAAGCAGAGGGGGTGAGATAGGGGATTTGCTAAGGGGAGGCTGGGAAGAGGGACAATATTTGAAATGTAAATACATAAAATAACAAATTAAAAATTAAAATAAGATCAATTGTCATAAGTTAGAGTTGCCCTCAGAAATACAAGGATTATATGATATAAGTAAAAGAAAACGTGTAATATATTGTATTAACACGAAAAATACAAAAGTCATATTTCCATTTCAATAGATGAAAATATGATAAAATTCAATATCCTTTCATCATTAAGAGAATCAGCAAATTTTGTATAGAAGAAAAATATACTTCAACACGATAACTGCAACATGTAACTTATCTACAGGTAAGATGATGCCAGATGAAGAAAGGCAGATAGCTGTTTCTTGAGGATCCAAAATAAATAAGGGTAACTACAATACACACTTCTAGTGAATATATCACTGAAAGTCCAAGACATACTGGGCAAAATGAAGAAATGAAATGTATTCGTATAATAAAATACATTAAACTGTACTTATTTAGACACACCAGGATCTTATAGAAAGCTCTAAAAATTCCACCAAAAACTTAGAAGTGATCATTTTATTGAACTTGAAAAGTACACAATGGGTATATTACAAATGCAATAAACATGTGTAACAGAATTAAACACTGACTAACAAAAATAAAACAAAGAACAATGAATGGCATTTAAATTTGTTATAAAATAATATGGTTTAAAATAAATTATGGTGCAGTCTTCTATGTGATATCTGTAAATATGCCATAACAGGATAAGATGCTGAGTAGATGATGATGTTGGAATTTTTASATGTCCAAGCCACCAGAAATACTATGAACAACATAACCTAGAGGACAGAGAGAGCTCAGTTGTCTTTCTCTCCCATACACTAAGTCATTCAAGAGATTCAGCTTTGCTCTTTTGAATTGTCTACTCAGATGAAAACCATTCAGCTGCTTTCAAACAGCTCTAACAGAGAGGGCCACTTGGTGATAATTGAGGTATCATATCGAGAGCAACAAAGAACTAAAGTTCTGTTAATAATCAAAAAAGAGCCATATTAGAAAGGAATCCATCAACTCTTCTAAAATCTTAGATGAACAAGCTAACATTTTGAGTGTAACCTCATAAAGACTGATCTGAAACCACCTAGCTAAGCGTTAAACTGTGAAGTAATTTGTTTGCTTAAGCCACTACAATATGAGATTTTTAAATATAATAATAGATCACTAATACCACAGAACTTATGAAAATAAATAAAATTTATCCAAGGATAAAATTTTTCTATACACTGGGAATAATAAAATATTGATAGAAGTTTAAAAAAGACAAACAGAAAGATTTTTTTGTTCATGGGTAAAAAATATAATACTTATGTGTCCAAACTACCTAAAATGTTCTAACAGATTTCACACAATCCACATTAAAATCCTAATTACATTAGTCTCAGAAAAAAGGTAATGGTAAAACTCACAAAACAGGCTGAATTACAAAAATCAATCTTGAGAAAAAAGACCAAAGCTAGCGATTTCAAAATATACCACAAAGCTTCATAGCTGCTGGCTACCCATGATCTTGACAGATGACAGCTAGCTATATAGGCTACTGAAGGAGAATTACCATAACCAGTCTTATTCAGCTATGGATTATCTGTGTATCAATACCTACTCCCCAGCACAAAGTTCTTCTTTGTTTGTACAAGTGGCAAGTTTGCTATAGAGGGAGCCAACTACTTCCCAACTGGTGAGGTGTCATGAATAAATAGGAAAGGGATTCCCTCTTTAATAAATGCTGTTAAGTGTGGAAGAATGAAATTAGTGACCTGTTTCACAAAATATACAAAATTCCACAGAAGGGAAATCACATCTGATATATAAAATCCATTCAAAGCTTGTGGGTAAGGAGATTATAGGCCCTGTTAGGGAAGTTACTACTGATGTTTAGCTAAATATATTTGACATGCCTATCAAATTAGCTTCTAAATCCACCCAAAGAATAACACTGCTCTTAGCTTTGGTGAGAAAAGTCTACCTTTGTAATGGTTAGAGACTCACTATTGGTAAAAGTACACAAAATAGTTTGACTGTTAAATACACAGACATAAATGTGGCATCTGTATCCCACATACTCTAAGGGTCAAGGAACATTATAGAAGAAGGGGCAGAAGAAACGTTGAGGTGTCCATTTTTGGACAAATTGTGGAACACTAATTTCTAGGTGTGACATGGCTTTTATTTTCTTGAATTCATGACTGTCATAATTACCTATGGAAGAGCTACATAAAATTGGTCTTATCAATACATTTTCATGGCAGTTGGAGGGTCTCATGATACCATCACCTTTGCTGAGCATTTGAAGAAAGATAACAATTGATGGGGAAGAAAATCACTTTCTGTAGTGGTGTAGTTATGGTAGTGACACATACTTATGTAAACAAGGTCCCACAAGTGCTACTGTAAAGAAATTTTAAATAAAATCTGTTTGATAATGCACACACACACACACAATCATTGAGAAGGCAAGAGACTAATATTAGTCTCTGTTTAAAGACTAATGAAAGAGAATAAGCAACCCAGAAATAAATCCTCATACATCTAACTGCTTTTATGATAAATAAGGAAGTAATTCCCTCTTTAATAAGTGTTGTTAAGTATAGAAGAATAAAATTAATGAACTATCTCATGCAATATACAAAAATAACTCTACTGGGGAAGAAAAGTAAACAACTCATAAGGGGAGGAAGTGAAGGCAATACAGAGGTGCATAAGAGTTGGCATCAAAATGCGGTAATAAAATCCATCTTTACAGCATTGATATATGTTGACTTAAATAGGAAAAATGTGCAAATGACCTGAATTCACCAAAAGAAGCTTGGCAAATGGCTACTAGAAATCTAAATGTGTTCAACATTGCTTATAATCATTAATATTCAAATTAAATCCACAGCAAGATACTATCTCATAACTGGTAAAATAGGCACTACCAAAACCACAATAGAAAAAGAAGCCATTGTTGATGGTTTGTGGGAATTCAAATCATTGTAGTCACTTAGAAAACAGTGGGCAGTTCCTTCATATGTTGAAAATAGAATTACCACATTGCCCACAAATCCTTTTATTAACTGTATCAAAGGTACATCTAAACTCACATGGTCATTGCACCATTTTTCATAAAGGTGAAAAATAGAAACAACATAAGCAGCTATAAATGAATGAATGGGAAAAGTATAATATACACACACAATTAAATAATATCCAAACATAAAAAGGAAAAAAAAACTACCATTTGTGGCAATGGAAAGAATACATGGGACATTGTGGTAATTGAATTAGGTCAAACACAGAAAGAAACAAGAAATGCCATGTGGTCTAATTTATATGTGAAACCTAAAAGATGATATCCTATAAACAGAGAATAAAATGGTGCTAGCAGGGGTTTGTGATGTTAGGAGTAAGATTAGAAGATTCCACACAATAAATGCAAAATTTCAACTAGACTTGAGAAATAAGCTTAAGAAACTGATCGTACAACTTGGAAACTATAATAATATACTGTATTCTTCTTTTTATTTTCTATATTCTTTGTTTACATTCCAAAGGCTTTTCCCTTTCCCAGTTCCCCCCTCACCATATGTCCCACAAGTCCTCTTCCCTCCGCCTATTCCCCAACCACCCCCCCACCATTTTTCTGTTCTGATACTCTCCTACATACTGTATTCTTAAAAAGCACTAAGAAATGGATGAAAGGTTGTCACTATAAAAAAGATACATAGATGAGGTAAGTATATGTTTCCTAGTTAGATATCCATTACATCATGTATCCAAACTTCATTTCATGGCTTACATTGTAAATAAAATTTTATGTGTTCTCTTTTAAAAGTTAAAATAATCAGAATATATTTTTAGAAGATGCTATTTGTAAATGCATTTAATATTTATTTTTACATTTGTATCAGCATATAATCACACACATAAATTAAAAGGTATCTCAATCATCCAACTATTTGCCACTGCAAATAATAGTTCTTTTCAAAAGAACTTGGAAGATACTTTTTTCAAAAGAAAAGAATATGAGCAAAACCATAAGCTTTGTGAAATCCCAAAGGGAGTACCAAGTTTGGAGCCAGGTGCACTTACCGGCCACTATATATCATTGGAATACAGTGTTTAAGGAGGAAACCATAACCCATAGGGATCAAGTGGAAAAATTTGCAATTCATCATCTGTATTTTGAAGTCTGAAACTGTAGTCTGTCCAACCCCATTAAATGTTCCCTCTATCATAAGCTCACAGGCATCCCAGCTCATTAGAAAAATATATAAGATCTGATTTTTAAATAGATACCTGAATTAAATATCTCCTGATTATGGCATTCTTAGTTTTATAAGAACTATTCCACCATTTCTGAATTAACAAGATAAAGATTTTCTTCCTTATTCTAGGAGTTTGAACATGATATTAAGGTTTTTATAAAAATGAATAAAACAGTAGTCATGTGAATAACAACTCTTCTCTAGGCAGCAGAACTAAGTTGCATCATTTTTTCTACTGAAGAAAAACCATCACAAACTACATTATATTCTTTCTACTTCTTTTTAAAATAATACCTGATCTTACATAGTCTGAGTTCTCACTGAACATATATAACTTTTGTGTTAAGAAATACAAAATTATTTTCATTGGTCACACATCTATGTATATATGCACAGTGACTTAGGGTTTTACTGTGTGAACAGACACCATGACCAAGGCAAATCTTATAAATGACAACATTTATTTTGGGCTGGCTTACAGCTTCAGAGGTTCAGTCCATTATCATCAAGGTGGAACCATGGCAGCTTCCAGGCAGGCATGATGGAGGAGGAGCTGAGAGTTCTACATCTTCATCTGAAGGAAGCCAGGAACAGACTGTGCATCCTTTGACAGCCTGGAGGAAGATCTCCAAGCTCAGCCCCACAGTGACACACCTACTCCAACAAGGCCCCAGCTTCTAATGTGCCACTCCCTGGGATGAGAATATGTAAACCATCACAGGCAGTAATAACTGAACAGGAGGTTAATAATAACAAAAATACTAAAAAGAAGATATGGAGTTAGGAGGAATAATGAGTAGCAAAACACTAGAAAGAGAGAGTTAGCAGTGGATGAATACAATCAATATAGCATTTGAAACACTGAAAGAAAAATATTATTAAAAAATAAAAATATACACACTAGAATGAACAAAAATAAATTAATTAAACTAAACAAAAATTAAATTATAATGTGATATTTTATTGTACTGCTAACAAAACTGATAAAAGGTGCTAAATTAACAAAATAGCATAAAAATTCCAAAAGGGATGAGAAAATATAAATAGATGGAGAAAATACAAATACATGGTGATGATAAATGAATTTTACCTCTACATTTCTTTTATCCAAAGGCAAGAATAAGTTAACAGTACTGTAGCATACAAGAAAGGAAATTGATTACAAAACATCTATTGATATGCTATAGAAGCTGCACCCATTAAATTTCAGCAATGTGAATGAATACCTAAACAATATCAGAATAAGACCACTTGACATTTGAATGTAGGTAGGGAATAATCTCATAGGGCCCCATTACTAGATATTATACAATTAATAACTAGAGAGAGAGAGAGAGAGAGAGAGAGAGAGAGAGAGAGAGAGAGAATTAGTTTTCCTTGGTTATCTAATATGAAGTGGCCATACCTGAAAATAAATATGCATAAGCAGCACTAAATGGACTTATTAGATTGCAGTTATATATTTATTCATATATGTACATAACAATTAAATAAAGAGAATGAATTTGAGAAAGAGTAAGATGGCTGGTTGGAAGTGGGAGCATTTAGGAAGATAAGAGGGAAAAAGGAAATGATATCATATTTTAATTAAATAAAAAATAAACAAGCACTTAAAACAAAATAATAACCGTTTGTAAGACAAGTCATACAGTCTAAYTACCAACAACAGACATTACTCAAGAAGTATATATACCAAAGGATTAGAAACACCAATAAAAATTATAGTAACTGCAATGTCTGCAGAGAAATCATCAGAGATTGTATATTATAAAGTCTCACTGTGTTCTACCTTAACAATAAAATTATAAAAAAAAATCAATATACATTCAGGTACGACCAGGTAAATTATGACCTAGGAGTTCATATTGGGGCTGTGAGAAGTTTCACTAGGTAAAGGTTTTTGCTATGAAACTTAATGACCTAAGTTCAATTCCAGGGTCCTACAGAGACAAAGGAAGAACTACCTCCTCCACATTGTCTTCTGACTTCTGCATGTGTACCAATATCTGTGTGGCTCTCAACACAAGGATATACACACAACCAAAAATGAAACAAAAAATTAAAAATATTACTATTCATATCCAAGAAAGAAACAAAAACTCAACTGAAGTCATCCATCTATAATTAGCTCTTTTCTTTTTTCTTTTTTTTAATTTTCTATATACTTTGTTTACATTCCGAATGCTTTCCCCTTTCCCAGTTCCCCCCTCACCATATGTCCCATAAGTCCCCTTCCCTCTGCCCATTTCCCAATCACCCCTCTCCCATTTCTCTGTTCTGGTACT
>BDUI01002373.1:62528-76489 GCA_002335545.1 Apodemus speciosus | reverse complement strand
CAACCCCACATCTGATAGAGGGCTAATATCCAATGTATACAAAGAACTCAAGAAGTTAGACCCCAGAAAACCAAATAACCCTATCAAAAAATGGGGTGCAGAGCTAAAGAATTACTCTTTCTAACTCTGAAAAATTGAGTTGGGATTTTGATGGGGATTGCATTGAATCTGTAGATTGCTTTTGGCAAGATGGCCATTTTTACTATCTTAATCCTGCCAATACAAGAGTATGGAAGATTTTTCCATCTTCTGAGGTCTTTTTCGATTTCTTTCTTCAAAGACTTGAAGTTCCTGTCATACAGACCTTTCACTTGTTTGGTTAGAGAAACCCCAAGATACTTTATATTGTTTGTATTTCCCTAATTTCTTTCTCAGCCTGTTTATCCTTTGAGTATATGAACGCTACTGACTTGCTTGAGTTGATTTTGTATCCAGCCACTTTGCTGAAGTTGTTTATCAGCTGTTGGAATTCTCTGGTGGAGTTTTTTGGTTGCTTAAGTATACTATCATATTGTCTGCAAATAGTGATAATTTGACTTCTTCCTTTCCAATTTATAACCCTTTGACCTCGTTTTGCTGTCTAATTGCTCTAGCTAGAACTTCAAGTACTATATTGAATAAATATGAAGAGAAAGGGAAGCCTTGTCTAGTCCCTGATTTTAGTGGAATTGCTTCAAGTTTCTCTCCATTTAGTTTGATGTTGGATACTGATTTGATATATATTGCTTTTCCTGTGTTTAGGTACGGTCCTTGAATTCCTGTTCATTCCAAGACTTTAACATGAAAGGATGATGAATTTTGTGAAATGCTTTTTCAGCATCTAATGAAATGACCATGGGTATTTTTCCTTTGAGTTTGTTTATGTAGTAGATTACATTGATGGATTTCCATATATTGAACCATCCCTGCATCCCTGGGATGAAGCCTACTTGATCATGGCAAATGATTGCTTTGATGTGTTCTTGGATTCGGTTGGCAAGAATTTTATTGAGTATTTTTGCATTGATATTGATAAGGGAAATTGGTCTAATGTTCTCTTACTTTGTTGGATGGTTTTGTGTGCTTTTGGTATCAACTTAATTGTGGCTTCATAGGACCAGTTGGTTAATGTTCCTTCTGTTTCTATTTTGCAGAATAGTTTGAAGAGTGTTGGTATTAGGTTTCCTTTGAAGGTCTGATAGAATTCTGCACTACAACCATCTGGTCCTGTGCTTTTTTGGTTGGGAGACTTTCAATGACCACTTCTATTTATTTAGGGGTTATGGGACCATTTAGATGATCTATCTGATCCTGATTAAATTTTGGTATTTGGTATCTGTCTAGGAAATTGTCCATTTCATCCAGATTTTCCTGTATAGGCTTTTATAGTAGGATATGATAATTTTTTTAATTTCCTCAGTTTCTGTTGTCATTTCTCCCTCTTCATTTCTGATATTGTTAATTTGGATAGTGTATATGTGCCCTCTTTTTAGTCTGGCTAAAGGTTTATCTATATTGTTAATGTTCTCAAAGAACCAGTTCCTGGTTTTGTTGATTCTTTGTATAGTTCTTGTAGTTTCTACTTGGTAGCTTTCAGCCCTCAGATTGATGGTTTCCTGCTTTCTAATTCACTTGGGTGTATTAGATTCTTTCTGTTCTAAAGCTTTCGGGTGTGCTGTTAAGCTGCTAGTGTATGCTCTCTCCAGCTTCTTTTTTGGAGGTACTCAGAGTTTTCCTCTTAGCACTGCTTTCATTGTGTCCCATAAATTTGGGTATGTTGTACATTAATTTTCATTAAATTCTAAAAATATTTTGATTTTTTTCTTTATTTCTTCCTTGACCAATTTATCATTGAGTAGAGCATTGTTCAGATTCCATATATATGTGGGCTTTCTGTTGTTTTGGTTGCTATTGAAGACCAATCTTACTCCATAGTGATCTGATAGGAGGCATGGAATTAGTTCAATCATCTTATATCTGTTGAGGTCGGTTTTGTGGTCAATTATATGGTCAAGTTCGGAGAAGATACCATGAGGTGCTGAGAAGAAGGTATATTCTTTTGATTTAGGATGAAATGTTCTATTAATATCTATTAAATCCATTTGGTCCAAATCTTCTGTTAGTTTCACTGTGTCTCTGTTTAGTTCGTGTTTCCGTGATCTGTCCACTGATGAGAGTGGGCTGTTTAAGTCACCCTCAATTATTGTGTGGGGTGTGATGTGTGCTTTAAGCTTTAGTAAAGTGTCCTTTATGAATGAGGGTGCTCTTGTGTTTGGGGAATAGATGTTCAAAATTGAGAGTTCTTCCTGGTAGATTTTTCCTTTGATGAGAATAAAGTGTTCTTCTGTGTCTTTTTTGATGACTTTTGGCTGAAAGTATATTTTATTGGATATTAGGATGGCTACTCCAGGTTGTTTCCTGGGACCATTTGCTTGGAAAACTGTTTTCCAGCCTTTCACTCTGAGGTAGTATTTGTCTTTGACACTGAGATGTGTTTCCTGTATGCAGAAAAATGTTGGTTCCTGTTTAAGAATCCAGTCTGTTAGTCTATGTCTTTTTATTGGGGAATTGAGTCCATTGATGTTAAGAAATATTAAGGAATAGTGATTGTTTCTTGCTGCTATTTTTGATGTAATTTTTATGTTTGTGTGGTTATCTTCTTTTGGGTTTGTTGGAAGAAGATTAATTTATTGCTTTTTCTACTGTGCAGTTTCCCTCCTTTTGTTGTTGTTTTCCATTCATTATCCTTTGAAGGGCTGGATTTGTTGAAAGATACTGTGTAAATTTGTTTTTTGTTATGAAATACCTTGGTTTCTCCATCGATGGTAATTGAGAGATTTGCTGGATATAGCAGTCTGGGTTGGCATTTGTGTTCCCTTAGTGTCTGCATGACATCAGCTCAGACTCTTCTGACTGTCATAGTCTCTGGTGAGAATTCCAGTGTAATTCTGATAGGTCTACCTTAATATGTTACTTGACCTTTTCCCCTTAATGCTTTTAATATTCTTTCTTTGTTTAGTACATTTGGTGTTTTAATTATTATGTGATGGGAGGAATTTCTTTTCGGGTCAAATCTATTTGGAGTTCTGTAGGCTTCTTGTATGTTCATGGGCATCTCTTTCTTTAGGTTAGGGAAGTTTTCTTCTATAATTTTGTTGAAGACATTTACTGGCCCTTTAAGTTGGAAATTGTTACTCTCTTCTATACTTATAATTCTTAGGTTTGGTCTTCTCATTTTGTCCTGGATTTCCTGGATGTTTTGGGTAAGGAGCTTTTTGCATTTTTCATTTTCTTTGACTGTTGTATCAATGCTTTCTATGGTATCATCTGCATCTGAGATTCTCTCTTCTATCTCTTGTATTCTGTTGTTGATGGTTGGATCCATGACTCCTGACTTCTTTCCTAGGTTTCCTATGTCTGGAGTTGTTTCCCTTTGTATTTTCATTATTGTTTCTACCTCCTTCTTTAGATCCTGAATGGCTTTGTTTAATTCCTTCACCTGTCATGTCAATAAGTGATGTTACTCTATTCCACAAGTAGTAATCAATCACATGTATTTATATTTCAAAAATGCTAGGAAACTAATTAAATGGTTTCAAATTTTAAGCAACTAAGTTTTGAGGTTCTATGCCGTAACAGTGATTGAGACAAAAAGTCACCATATTAGCATCATTTCTCTGAGCAAACATGAATTTGGGAAGGACCTTTAGTACAGTGTTGCAGAACAGTAAAAACAACAGCAGCAGCAGCGATGAGTTCATAGAAAKGTATAACTCCTCACTAGCTAGTTCTCCTGGTTATTTGTGTATGTGTGTTCCTTTATTCCTTTCTATATCCCTGTGACAAAATGGCTCCTATCTCCAGATCAGACAGGAAGAAATTGAGATAAAGAGAGGAAATTTGATCAACTTCCCATAGACATCAGTGGTAAAGCAAGCTTTGCCACAAATAATCTTGTGCCATAATCTCTACAAGTCACCAAACTATTTACAACATCACTAGTTAAATATTGAATAGAAACTTTACAGAGTGTCTCAAACCCCTAAATTCTGCGGTTTGATGGAGGAAAGAATTTACAATGGGTTTATGGAAGAATTGCTGTTCCTTTTGTCTACCAAATCCATCTGGAAGACTGTTTTCTGATAGATAAGCACGTGCACACACACACACACACACACACACACACACACACACACACAAAGCTTAGTGGTACAGAACTTAACTGTGGGGTGTTCTGTTCCTGGGTCAGTGTGACTCCAAATAATATTCATCTTTTTCTACATAGCAGGCCACATATTTGGAAGGTGCTTACCCTCTTTCTGTCAATTGTTTTGTGAGGCTCTAACCTTTTTCTGGAAGTCCATGGCAGTTTATACATCACAGAGTTCTCTAATAATGTGACATGGAACGAGACTATGTCAGTCACGTCTAAGTAGTATAAGTGAGGCAAGAGATACAATAGCACCTAAAACCTACCAGCATCAATTTCATTTCAGGTAAGTCTGATACAATGCTTCATGAAAGGCAATATAAGTTCATGAACATTAAATAAACTGACAGAGGGCTCACACATAATACAAGACAACATAAAGTTGGACCTCTATTAGTATAACACTAATGCTAACCTACTCTACTAGGAAAATATGGTAAAATATGATAAAAGACTGATGCTAAACATGCACATGAACTCCGGCAATGTCTTCCTAGACTAATTAAACCTCTACCCCTTCTTGCTTTCATTGTTTCACTTCTGTCTTGAGCAAAATAGGAATAATTAAATACTACCACCTTTACTCCCATATTTATATAAAAAACAAATATAAATACAAGTTAATAAAATGTCTTGTATAGGAATGCACATAACAGCATATTGATAATTGCCATGAAATTTGAAACAACTGTGATGCATTCAGTGCATGGACAGATAAAATGATTGAGGTATCCATACGGTGGACTATTTATTAACCATAAAATAATCATGTGCTTATAATATGTATGAGCCTATGAAATGATTCCAAGAGAAATAAAATGGATAAAAAGTTCATATATTCTACTGCTTTGTTGATATAAAATACCCAGAGCAGTAAAATTTGCAAAGAAGGATAAAAATTGCTTAGTGGATTCCAAGGTCTGGGGGGAAGAAGAATGAAAACTGACTGGTAATATGATTTCTTGGGGAGGAATGAATTATCCTGAACTGGATTGTGGTATTTTTGCTTACACCTAGAAATACACTGAAAAACATATAATTGTGTACAATAAATGTGTTGTTTTAATGGTACATAAATTAAAGCTCAAAAATGTGTTTTAAAATAGTGTTTGAGTAAAAGAAGTTATTGTTTGATATAAAAGCATCAAATACCAAGACCTATGACTGCCAATTAGACAGCATTGTATATAAGTTAGCTGTCTTTATGTTTTAAAATTTATAGTATATTTAGAATAGTCTAGAAATATTGACTTGTGGTTTTGAACCACAAGAAATCATGTTCAATTTTAACTCTGATTTTGTTGCATTTCCTGATAGTTTTAATTTTCTTTTGTACTGTCCTCTGTAAAACCAAGTTAGAGGTGCCAAATTGCAGTGAAGAAATAAGAGAGAAACAAAAGCAAAATGAACCCATTTTATTGGGAAATACCAAATACAATGGATGAATATCTCTTCCTCTTCCTATTTATGTTTCTGGGTTTCATGATTTACTAGGGAGATACTTTTGCTTGTGACTTTCCTATGCTGCCTCCTCTTTGATGTCCTGCCTCTCTCTCCCTCAAAAGATTCAGCTATATCTTAAAACAGCTCTACCTTTAGAACTGCAAAGCAGGGCATTTCCAGGATAGCATCAGTGTGTCATGAGGACCTATAGCAACAATTTTCTTTGTACTCAAAAATTGAAGTAGTAACGAATCTCCAAGTCCCAGCTGTTGATTGGACAAGACAGAGCTGAAGCGTTGGGAATGTGAAGGACAGCTCTGGGACTGTGTCTGTCTGCACATCACTGAGTTTCTACTTCAACCATAGCTGCAAAAGGGAAAGGGAAATGTAAAAGTACCTCAAGGAGCTAGGGAATGAAGCAAATGCTTCCCACCTTTCCCAGAGGTCTCATTTAACTTTAATTATGGAAATTAGAGTGTGTTGTTTGCAGCTGTTCTGCAGTTTAGCTTTCCCTGGCCTTGGCTTTATATCTGAGTAGGCATGTCCCTCCAATAGTATCAGCATGTCACAGAGGGCAGGGCTTTCTGACACTTTCTTTTCCTTGGATTTTATAAGCAAAGGCAAGTTTAGAGAAAAGTTTTGCATTTGTTAGGGTTCTCTAGAGTAACAGGACTTATAGAATGACTCTCTCTCTCCTGTGTGTGTGTGTGTGTGTGTGTGTGTGTGTGTGTGTGTGTGTGTGTGTAGGTGGCTTGGTTTGAGTGTGTTGGTGAACAAGATTTATTAGAATGACTTTCAGGCTGCGGTCCAGCTAATACAACAATGGCTAGCTGAAAAACAAAAAGTCCAAGAATCCAGTATTCTTCAATATATGTTAGAATACTGGAAAACTATGATCTAATGCCAATAAAGGAATGGAATTGATAGCAAGGTGAGGGCAAAGCAAACAAAGAACAAAACTCTCTTTGTCAATATTCTTATATAGGATTCCAGCAGAAGGTATGACCCAGATTAGATTTGGTTTAAAGATCTGGATTTTTTTTTTAGTAATGTCTTCCTACCTCAAAGATTTGGATTAGAAATGGATATTCCTACTACAATTCAAACAAAAATCCCTCACAGGTGTGACCTCCATATTTTGGTATTAGTTCCAGATGTATTCAATTTGACAAACAAGAAGAGCCATTATAAATTCAGCCCTCATCAACTTGACACCTGGTTATATCTCTCCTTATGCTGTGATTAATTTAAAAAAAATAAGCTTTTCATAAGAATGCCTAAACATGAGATAACTATCCCATGTACAATTGCAAATTCATTATATATTTAACCAGGTCATAATTATGCCAACCATAATATAACTAACTACCCTTTGTATGACTGTAAATGCATTATAAATTTTGATTATGTGGCAATGTTCCTTTGGGGACATTCTTTTACTATCCCAAACTTAAATATGATAACTATTGATATTCTCTTAATTTATGTCACATCACATAATAAAGAAATTGATGAAAGAAAATACAAATATCTCTACAAATGCATTCTTAAAATATAAGAGAAACACTCATGCCAATTACAATCCTCTTTTCTGTAGTTGTGCGGCTTTAGCAGATATTTATAACTGCCTTCCTATACTACCCATTCTGTATTTCCTCCACCTTTGGCAAGCTCCTCAGACATTCCTGATTCTTTTCCTGGAGGAATGACCCACACCTTCATTCCTGAAGAGTCCCTGCCCTTTGTCATCCTGCCTTGATTAAGTTGTAGTTTCCCATTGACTTTAATCATAGAATATGGTAGCACCAAGAGATGCCCTAAAGAATCTCCTACATTCCATATATAACCCTCCTTACCTCCATTTTGAAGGGACAATCCAATTTCCCCATGGTAATMTGGATCAATCATCCATCCTAACACTGTTATTCTTGTCTTAGCCTGTTGGTTTAAGGGCATTTATTGAAGTTCTGGGTAGGAATTCTACTCCCACCCACAAAACCAAACCTTCTGGGCCAACAGAACTTAAAATTATGTGAACAGGAAGACAAGATTTTCCTAGTGGATTACTAAAAGTGATAGTGAGTGGAACTATTCTCTTATCCACCCCTTGATTCCTGAATCCATGGATCCTGAATATGGGAGAAACTGTACCATGTATTGGATGCTAATTCAAAGCATATACTGCCTTCTAGAGATCCCTCCCTCAGCCTTCCATGCTGTTGCCACCTAATTGTTGCTATCAAATCTTCAAAACCTCATTCCATCTTTCTACTGGATGCTTAAAATGGTGGGGAACCTGGTAAGACCAGTGGATTTCATGATCATGGGCTCACTGTCACATTTCTCTGGCTGTGAAGTGAGTTCCTTAGACAGAGGCAATAATATGTTTTCTCATGATAATGGATAAGGCATTCTGTAAGTTCTGTAAATCCATGGATAGTGATTTTGGCAGAAGTGTCACATGAATAAAAGACAAATCTATAATTAGAATAAGTACCTACTCCAGTAAGGAAATAGTGTTGTCCTTTACACAGATTCCACGGATTAAGTTGCCCAATATAGTCTATCTGCCACCAGATCACTGGCCCATTACCCCAGGAAATGGTGCCATATCTGGAGTTCAGTGTTGGTCACTGCTTTTGGCAGATCTGGCACTCAGCAGGAGCTGTCACCAAGTCAGCATTAATGAGAGGACGTTTATATTGTTGAGCCCTATGTTGTATAAACCCCATCTCTACTACCATGGCCACTTTGTCCATAGGCTCATTGAGCAATAACAGGAATGGCTAAGGAAACGGGACAACTATTCACATGACAGGTCATTTTATCTACTTGATTAATGAACTCCTCTTCTAGACCTGATTGCTCCCAATCATGTATATACCACTTCCATTTCATAACAGATTGCTGCTTCACATGTTATACTTTATGATTTGGTGGGCCAGATAGGACTCAAATCATGATGGCTCCTTGGTAACTTGGTGACTAATTTTCAAACATCCAGTTTCCACTAAGACCCCATAGCAGGCCAAAAGTAGTGAGACAGTCCTTTTATTGTTCACCTACTAACCCAGATCACACGTAATTTAAGTATGGGTATTCCCCCATACTTAAAGGGGAATCCCACAAAAGGATCCCACAAAAGGATCATGATTCCTTGCTCCAGACACTTGCAGCTTAATGTCCAGAAATTTGAATATAAGAAATGTAGTTCAAAGCACATAACTGTAGATAGTGCAACACCTATACTGGAGGCAGGAATAGAATCCAGTAGTTGAGGTAGTGTAACTCCCTGCAGTTATGTTGAATGGTATACTGGGTTACCTGGAAGGAAAGCTGGAGATAGAAAGGGGGTGGGGTGGCAAGGGGAAATTGAAGCCAAGACAAATAGGTTTTCTGCTCAAGGCTCGAAGTTTAATGGGAGTCTCCAAATATATATAGGCAGCGGAAAACCCTTCCCCCAAAGGCTGGAAACTCTCCCAGAACCAGTTTGCTTGCTTCGCAGGTGGCTAGTATCAGGTGGCTAGTGCCTCTCAGGAAACTGCAGGCCCTTGGAGAACAATGGGCTTAGCCTTAGTCTGAGTGCTCCACCCTAGGTGGAGCAGAATTATGGCTAGCATAGGAATTCCTGCTCAAAGGCTGGAAGAGGAACTTCACCTTGGTCAATGTGAAGTTCCTGCCAGGTGGCATGACACCTCAATATGGCTCTCTACAAGGTAGTAACATTTTTTAAGTGAGGTACAAGTGTAGTAGAAGAAGTGGGATAAAGATTCTTAAATATCCTGTGGGGGCTACAATCATGCTATAAAGTGAATGAATGAATGAATGAATGAATGAATAAACAAACAAATAAATAAATAAATCATCTTAAATGTCTACATGGGAGATGAAGATATAGAAGTCTCACTTCCTTCTGCACCATGCCTGCCTGGATGCTGTCATGTTCTCACCTTGAGGATAATGGACTCAACCTCTGAATCTGGGAGACCCTGAAGTGTCAAACTATGTTCACTCAAAAACAAGCGAAGATACTGATGCTTTCCTTTGACCAGAACCCATACCCAAGCAGCAATATCAGGAAAGAATTAGCATCACAAATGAAGATAAATTCCATAGCAGTACAGTTTTGGTTCAAAAACAAATGAGCAAAATGCAGGAGAGTCAAACGTAACATTCAGAAGGTACAAATACACCAGCAGTCACCTTAACTCCAAGAGCAACACCAGAAGTTGCCTCAAGTCCAAGAGCAACAACAGAAGCCACCTCAAACCCAATGTCGACAGTTTTTACAACACCAACACCAACAGTCACCTCATATCCAACAGTAACACCAGCAGTTACTTCAAGTCCCACTACAGCTATTTCAACCCCAACACTGGCAGTAACATCAACTCCAACACCAGCAGTCACCTCACCTTCAATTTCAGCAATCACCTCAAGTCCAACACCAGAAATCACCTCAAGTCCAACACTGTCAGTCACCTCAACTTCAACATGAACAGTCAACTCAAGTGCAATACCAACACTCACCCCAACTCCAACACCAGCAGTTCAATCAAGTCCAACACCAGCACTCACCTCAACTTCAACATCATCAGTCATTCCAACTCCAATACCAGCAGTCACTGCAACTTCAACATCAACTGTCACCTCAACTCCAACATTGGCAATCACTTCAACTTCAATGTCAACAGTCACCTCAGTTCCAAAACCAGCAGTCACTTCATGCTGGAGTCAATGCCAGTCTATCCCAGAGTGAGAAGAATATACCATTAGGGTCTCTTACCAGCATCTTTCTTGTGGCCCAAATTTATACCAACCATGAGATACCCTCATTCCCACTCAGCTTGTGGGTCATAAAATGGTTCATTTTGGTTGTTGCCAGGACCCTGCCATATACTTGCTCCAACCCCTATTAAAAATTCCAAATCAACACTTTGGCACACCATTCCCTCGTTTTTCCCCACCCACAAAAAGGAAAAAAAAAGCTAAAAAGGTTAATCACAGGGTTGAGACTTGCTCTTCAGTCTGGTTTACCTGATAACATATAACTCAAAGTTCTACTGTATTGTTCCACTGGAGTTACTGCCCATCTATAGAAAGTGGCCTCTTCAGTTCCATATCCCCAATGTTCTGAGTCATAGCTAAGGTCACCCACATCGATTCTTGGGTAACTCCATTATCCAGATCTCTGTCTCATCCTAGAGATGCTGCTCACCTTCTCACCCTACCAGTTGTGGATTTCCATTCATTTTTCTGGCCAACTTCCCATCCTTTCTGTCCTTCCCTACACCTGATCCTGATTCCTCTATTTCCCTCCCCATCCCCTGTCCCTCCCAATTCCCTCTCTCTATCTGCCTCTTATGACTATTTTATTCTTGTTTCTAAGTGACATTCAGGACTCCTTGCTTGTGCCTTCCTTATCATTGGATATCAACTTGGCAGTCTCTCAGACAACTGGGAATATTTCTACCTCAAGACCCAGCTATACCACTACTAGGCATATATCCAAAAGATGCTATTACGTCCCACAAAGACATTTGCTGGACTGCATTCATAGCAATTTTATTTATAATAGGCAGAAATTGGAAACAACACAGATGTCCCTCAACCAAAGAATGGATAAAAAAAATGTGGTACATCTACACAATGGGAAACTATTCACTTATTAAAAACAAAGGCATGAATTTTGCAGTCAAATGAATGAAAATTGAGAATATCATCCTGACTGGGATAACCCAGTTCCCAAAAGGACATGGATGGTATGCACTCACTTATAAGTGGATATTAGCCATAAAATACAGGTAACATCCTGCACCCTGACACTATTAATGATAATCTCTTAAGCTTGCAGACAGGGGCATGTTGTCCTTCTAGAGGCTAAACACAGCAGATGACTGAAACAGATGCAGATACCCATACCCTAACATTGGACAGTTTGGCAACTCTTATGGAAGAGTTGGGGGAAGGACTAAGGACTTCAAAAGGGATAAGACTTCCAGAGGAAGACCAACAGAGTCAACTAACCTGGACCCTTGAAGGATCTCAGAGACAGAACTGAGAAGTCTGACTCATGAGATTTTATTCAAGTATGATTTTCAGGTGGTCTGAATAACAAAGAAGAAATATCCAAGGGGAAGGCAGCTTATCTTTCTGGCCTGATTATCTGTGCTTGATCCCTGGATATATATGGTGGGAAGAGAGAACCAACTTCTATTTCACATTGAATTTCAATATGACAAGTAATGAAGGGGGCTGCTGGCCATAACTTTGTGTACATAACATCTCTTTTGCATTAATGAACCATTTCTCTACCTCTGTGTACCTTCTTTACCTTACTTGCTTCTAGTTGACTAGAAGAGCCAATGCTTATAAACGTTGGAGTAATGCTTTGCACATGACAACAGCTAGATAAATTTAAATATGGGTACTATCTCAGTGCTTACCACTGCTGAGACTATGGTTAGTATCATTCTCAAACAGTGGGAACCGAAAGGGACTGAGAAGTGAGTGCCTCATATTTTTTAAACAATGGTTAATTTTCAGATGTTCTAAATAATAAAGAAATTTGTCATGTTGGAGGCCAGCCAGATCTCTTGGTCTGGATTCCCCAGTCTAAATGTCCATGTACAAAGTGTTCAGGTTCAGAGGCTTCTCAACCGTATCATCAGTGTGTCAATAATACCTGTCCAGCATTGTTCTATTTGTTATCTGATGGAGCATAGCCATAGTTCTAGTCATAGCAGGGTGTTTCTATAACAAACTAATTTTCCAAAGACTCTGAGACAACTGACAGATGGCAGCTCCTTGATTCTCTCCAATTGTCTCTACTTACTGTGTAAGTTCTCTAATGCATCTTTGAAGAGAACATAGATTTGGTCATTTTGTAGACACAAAAAGGAGAATCTGATAGAGATAAACACAGTAATGCAGAAATGCCCTCTCTCTTATACTTCACTATTTAAAGCTCATGGATAAGAAAACATTTTACCCCTGTTCTTTCCAATGTGGCAGAGCCCTGCCAGTTCTGCCACAGGGAAGACCCCATTTCTTGATACTGTCTAGAGAACTAGCAGCACACAGGGCATTTGGAAAGAACCACCCCCCACCTCTGGAGGCCCAGGGCCACTGGTTACCCACTAACAACCAAACTACCACCCTTTCTCCAGATTATCATTCTCATTCCGACCCTTCTGCCCCTCCTTCCTCCTCCACCACTGCCTGCCCTGTTCATTCCAATATGGTAGACCATGCCAGTTCTGCATAGGGAAGAACCCATTTCCTGATACTTTATAGAGAACCAGCAGAACTCAGTGCATTCCCGATCAATCAGCACTCAGGGCATTCAAGAACCAGCAGCACAAAAGGAATTCCAGAACCAGGAGCCTGCAGGGCATTCACCCCTTGCCAAGTCTGCCACAGGCAAGATCCCCATCTTGTGATACTTCCTGGAGAACCAGCTATATGCAGGGCATTTGAGAAAAAGGGAATCCAAGGAGTACAGATAAACAGGCCTGAAGGACAGAGAAGCCACAGTCAGAGACAGAAAAACCAGCTGATAACTAGATGGCTAATGGCAAAAACAAGATCATTACCAACAGAAACCAAGGCAACATGACACCATCAGAACCCAGTTCTCCCACAACAGCAAATCCTGGCTACTCCATCACATCGAAAAAGCAAGAGCTGGATTTAAAATCACATCTTATGATGCTGATAGAGAATTTCAAGAAGGACATACATAACTCCCTTAAAGAAATATAGGAGAACATGGGTAAACAGGTAGAAACCCATAAAGAAGAAACACAAAAATCCCTTAAAGAAATACAGGAGAATTTGGGTCAACAGGCAAAAGCCCTTAAAGAGGAATCACAAAAATCTCTAAATGAAACACAGGAGAACATGGGTCAACAGGTAGAAGACCTTAAAGAGGAAACACAAAAATCTCTTTAAGAAATACAGGAGAACATGGGTCAACAGGCATAAGCCCTTAAAGAGGAATCACAAAAATCCCTAAAAGAAACAGGAGAACATGGGTCAATAGGTAGAAGCCCTTAAAGAGGAAACACAAAATTCCCTTAAAGAATTTCAGGAAAACACACACACACACACACACACACACACACACACACACACACAAAATGAAGTAACTGAACAGAACTATCCAGGATCTAAAAATGGAAGTAGAAACAATAAAAAAAATCGCAAAGTGGGACATCTCTGGAGTTGGAAAACCTTGGAAAGAATTCAGGAGTCATAGATGCAAGCATCAACAACAGAATACAAGAGATAGAAGAAAGAACCTCAGGTGCTGAAGATTCCATAGAAA
>BDUI01002372.1:111621-126565 GCA_002335545.1 Apodemus speciosus | reverse complement strand
ATCTTGTGAGGTTCTATCAAGGGTCCTACCCAAGAGAAGCAGAAAGASACTGATTTTTGCTGTTTTAAACTGCAAAGACTTAGGCTGATACAGTGTGGGGGTAAGCATTATGAGTTCCCAGAGTWCAATGTGACCATTTCAGAAACCTTAAGTTGTGGTGGGCGGACTTGAATGCAGTGGGCAGCCTCCATTTCATGAAGTTGACCCTCTAGAATTTCCAAAGTCCCAAGGAATCCTTAGACTTTAATTCAGACTTGCACTTCAAAGCCAGCCATATGATTACATCCATTAGAAWGCCCCCTCTAAACAAAAGGAAATTCATTATAGTGGCAGGATGGCATTTATGACTTAAAAACACATTCCCAGTCATTGGACTACCTTTGAGGCACCAATGCCTAACACTATTACTGATGCAWTAATGTGCTTATAGACAGGAGCCTGGCATGGTTGTCCTCTGAGAGGCCCTACCAGCCCCTGATTGAGACAGAAGCAGATACTTGYACCCAACCATTGAACTGAAGTCGGGAACCCCTACGATTGAATTAGGGGAAGGATTAGAGAAGCTGAAGGGGAGAGTGACTCCATAAAAARACCAGCAGTCTCAATTTACCCAGACCCCAGGGAGATCCCAGAGGCCAGGAGCATACACTGCCACTCCAAGGCCCCTGGCACAAATATAGCAGAAGTCTGTCTTGTCGGGCCTTAGAGGGAGAAGATGAGCTTAATTTTCAAGAGACTTGAGGCTTCAGGGAAGGGAGAGGCCTGGTGGGGTGAGCATCCTCTCTAAGAGGCACGAGGGAAGAGGAATGTGATGAGGAACTTTGGGAGGGGGAACGGAGAGGGGGCAATGACTGAAATGTAAATAAAATAATAAGAAGAAATAAAAGTAAAAGCCCTCCAACCATTGAAGAAAAAAGAAACACATTCCCCTATTTATTTCACTTACATGGTGCACAGATATACATGAAAGCAAAACACCTATATGCATAAAACAAATAAAAAGAGAAATTGATGCAAAATTTAGTGGCATTRTGTGAATCAACWAAATGGAGCTGTGGGTCTCTCATGCAATTTCTAAATCTGAGGCAATTTAAAGATATGAGCCTCTGGAATGAAATAGAGATCAGCTTCACTGGACTGTGACTCTTTGTACCAACTGCATATTTAATTTACACTTACTCTATTCTTTAAGTCATGGTCTTCTTATGTTGCCCTGGATAGCATCAAACCACCCATTTYCCTGCTTCAGCCTCTTGAGTTACTAAGACATTGCATATGTTTTAAATCTTCTGCCAATGGCTCCAAGCCTACCAAAGATAAACAACCATTTGTCAAACGGATCCTACACAGAGAAAAGAAAATACTCTTGCCAGGAACYACTGGACATGTTTTGAGTGGGTATTAATCCTGAGGAATAATATTGCTGCTGTGGCTCCTGCAATTAGAAGGCCTTATTGCGGTCAGGTGTCAGACCAAGACTAACTTCAAGAAGGCTTCTGGGTCCACAAACACATTCATTTATGGCCTTTTGTTGAGATGTGTTTTGTAATAGGTGCACTGAGAGACCCAAAGAACCATGCACTGACTCTGACCACAAATTGGGACTCATTGCAGTTAGGATGGATCATGGAGAAGTCTCTTTCCTYAAGAAGGACTTTCTCCTTCTTGCCAAGATACTAAAGTGGAAGTCACATTTCATCCCACAGGGCACTGTAAAACTCAGGGTGATTGTAAAAGACATATCACACCCTGATTCCACTCACCTGACTGGAATGTTCAAAAGTCAGATGGGCCTTCCAGAATGACTATAGATGATCTTAAAATTACTCAGAAGGTAAACACATTTGCAGCTAATCACCAGCTGTAACATCTTCATTGAATCATGTAAACATTGCCCATGGCATATAGGAAGCAGTCATTCATTTTCCTGATGTCTTTTTCTCCAGATAAGTTAGGTGACAGAAACCAACTCCCTCTAACCAGTAGAAACAACAGGAAATCTTTTAAGCATCAACTCAGAGCTTTCTGGTTTCTGCCCTAATAGAGTGTAGTTCTCAGAAATCTAATTGCTTTGACATTCCAGAGGAGACTACTATAATCCACTATGTTTGAGTTGTTGGCTTACAGTGTCCATTATTTATGAGTACGTCAGTACAGAATGCCCTAGGGTGGCTTATGCAAAATTAAAGAGGTGAAGTCAATCACGACTCTCAAGGGATAGTGAGCACAGTGAGGCTTCTTGTAGCTCTACAATGTAAGCAGCATTGAGACACATCCTCAGGGCAGAGGATGAGCCACTAGACCTGTAGTACCTCTCATAAAAATAAGTGCCAAGTGTGTGTGTGTGTGTGTGTGTGTGTGTGTGTGTGTGTGTCTGTGTGTGTGCACACACACGTGTGCATGCATTGTATTAGTGTGTATGTTCGGATTTAAGTGTGGGTACACTCACTCATGCATATGTATGTGGGGAGTTCAGAGGTTGGCATGGAGCATCTCCCCCCATCAGTTTCCACCTTACATTTTTTTCTTATTTAGTTTTATTTTTCTTATTTAGTTTTTATTCATAATCATAAACTTGTCTTTGCAATCCAGCTAGACTTGAATGAGGAAAATATAGAACCCAAAGAACTTCAGCGAGAGTAGAGATTACAGGGTATTGTGAGCAGATAGGGTGGGGACACTTTCCTGAGCTACAGAAGGAATGGTATGATGGATAGAATGCCCACAAGTCAAAAGAAATTAGAGTTCTCCACAGTCGGAAATGGTGATATTCTTGCTGGTATTGCCATTCCTGGACCCAAAATGTGTGACTTCCACAATGCTCATGCCTTCTCTCACCTTCCCAAAGACCACAGGCTTGCCATCCAGCCATTCAACCTTGGCAGTGTAGATTTTAAAAACTGAGAACCATTTGTGTCTGGCCTATAATATGACATGGACAAGATGCCAGGACCTATATGCTTCAGGATGAAGTTCTCATCCTCAAATTTCTCTCTGTAGCTGGACCTGCAGTCAGTGCCTTTATGGTGTGTAAAGTCACCACCCTGGCGCATGAATCCTGGAATCATTCTGTGAAAGGAGGAACCCTTATAGCCTAATCCTTTCTCTCCAGTGCTCAGAGCACGAAAGTTTTCTGCTGTCTTTGGAACTTTGTCTGCAAACAGTTTGAAGGAGCCGCAGCCCAAGGGCTCGTCATTGGCCATGATGTCGAAAAACACGGTGGGGTTGACCATGGCTGCAGCAAGTGGTGAAAAGCGACAGTGACATCTGCAAAGCCCACCTTACTTTTTGAAATGGGCTCCCTCACTGAACCTGGGGCTCACTGTTTTGGCTAGACTGGTTGTGCAGTGCAGCTATGGGATCAACCTTTCTGCTCACTGCTCCAATGGTATGGCTACAGCCATGTCACCGCACCAGATTTTTTTATATAGGTGCTGAGGACCTAAACTCAGATCCTCATGCTTGTATAGTAAGCACTTCACCTAATGTGCTATCTTCCCAGCCCTCTGATAAATGTTCTTTACACCTTTATAATACAGATACAGCAGACATGTTGGCTGATTCAAGTCAACAACAAATTGCAGTCTTCATGCTTATTTCAAGTGGGAACCAGATGAATAGCGGGCTCTGTGGCTGGTTCTGAATATCACAGAAGCAACACAGCTCCCTGAGAATCCTAGTTTCAGACAAGCCAGTATACTTATTGGATGCTCTGTCAACTTGTATCCTCCAAGTAATGTTCCCACTATGTGAATGCCATAATCTCAAAAACCACTTCTTTCTCAAGACTTGTGTATCTCTGATCATGTACTGGTTGTTTGGAGATGGTGCTGTAATATTCTGACAGTATCTCTTACAACCTAAGAGACTGGAATTTTTGCTGGACCTCACAGCCAGAGTTAATAGTACCCCTTGCAGTCATTTAAGACTTAAGAGTGCTACCCTACTGTGTACTCAAAATATTTAACCTGCCTTTAAGAGAACAATCTAATAGGCAATTTTACTTACCATGGATTTCCTATGTGATCAACTTTTATATCCTAAGTTAATGCATAACTAGAATCTTAAGTTATATACTCTTCTTTGCACTTAACTCAGGAAATGCATATATATCATTTACTGAAATCAGTAAGTATAGAAGTTGAAAGCAACTTCCCAAACATCTTCTATAGAGTTTGAATGCAAACCATTCATGGATACTAGTTGTTAAACAGTTATGTTTGTTGTCTGGGTCAGTTGGTATCAATTGGATCTAGTAACTTAATCCCTTGTAAAACTCTGTTAAAGATTTCTGTAATGTGTCCCCTTCCTTCCTCATATGATGTTTTCTGTGTTGTCCAGTAAATACAAAGTGAAGCCCTTTGTGAGGGACAATCACAACATTGACAGACACCACACTCACATTTACACACACAAGTTCATACAACAACCAGAAACCCATAGAGATAGATATGCAGACACTTTTTATATAGTTCAAGTATCTATGAACTATTGACCAGTGTGTGTGTGTGTGTGTGTGTGTGTGTGTGCAGAGACTAACAACAGTAGCTTCCTCCTCCAGGGAGTTCACAACCTGAGACTGCCTTCAAACACCTATGGAGACTAACTAAACCCTACTCCTCTGTGTACCTAATAAATGTGCTGAGGCTCCAGGTTCACAAAATATCAGTAGTGTTAGCAGAATGCTATCAGATTTCAGCTTTGTTGTACGTATGTCTCCTTTCTTAGTGCCTTCTCTACCCCTAACCCAAGTTGTGAGACTCAAGACATGTGGGTCTTAACATTTCTTCTATAAGTAAAAATAAAATGCTTTGAATCTGGGCTTGGTGACCGTATATTCTCAATGTGTCTGTGAGACTGGAGTCTAATTTGGTAACTTTCAAGTCAGTTAAAAATCTCAGATTCATTTTGAGGTTCTCCCTTGACATCCAGAACATTGTTGAGTTTCTTCTGGAGAGGAAGCTAAAGGAATATTGGGAAGGTGGGATATTCTTTGTGATTGTGGTGTGCTGATTTCCCAGGTACCTGTAGTACATGATTCTACATGACTCTCTAGCACTGGGATCCTGCTGCATTAGCTTCTCCAACTGTAGGTCCTACATAATTAACTCCTTCTAGTGTCCGGCTCCTGAACCATACAGCAAACATCACATTCAAAAGTGAACAGCCTCCCTGTGTGCTGGTTAGTGTTAATTGTCAACTTGACAGGCTCCAGAAGCATATAGAAGATGGGCTTCTGAGCATGCCCATTGGGAGGGTGTCTTAATTATATGAATTCATGTGGGAAGATCATCTTAATTGTCATGCCCATTCCTTGGAGAGGGAATCCTGGACTCTGCAGAGGAAACAATTTGAGTTCTAGCATGGATATATTCATGACTCTCTCCTTCTTGGGGAAACATGGTCAGCTGCCTGAAGATCCTGTTGCTCTGATTTTCTCTGACCATGATGGGTTATACCTTGAACTGTGAGTTAAAACAAACCCTTTCTCCTTTAAGTTGTTTTTATTGGAGTATTTATCACAATAAGGAGAAAAAGTAAGATGCTTGAGTACCACTTAACCAGGTTTGCTGCAAACTTAAACTGCTTTCCCAAGGCACACCTAACTCTCGATGATAGGATGTTGACTTATTGATGGTCATGGTCCTTTTATCCTGAGAGCAGCCTCTGTGCCTCATATCCAAGAATCCTTGTCTACATATATCTTCTGAGTGGAGCCTAATTATTCTTCCATCTAAAGCACTTGCTACTTTCTCTTCATATAATCGAAACCACATAAGGTCTTCAGTGCAGCAGAGTGGTATGAGGTTTGGTAAAGGGCCATCATGGTTTCTGCACAGTTTTTCATGGGACAAAACAGGACAGACAGACTATCTACAAATGGTGATGCAAAACTGCAAAGAAAGACATGCTTCAAGGACTGCTATGGAGAAGCAAATAGTTTTTCTCTTACTAACTGATCTAAAGAAAAAAAGCACTGGACAGGTGGCCTGGTGCTTTTCCAAATGCCTTGCACCATATTTACCTGACTCAGTGGAGACACCACAGCTGGAGAGCAGCTGTAATTGCAATCACTGCATGAGTAACTTCAGGATCATCCACACTCATTCCCCAAGGTCTGTTAGACTTATGAGCATTTCAGAAAGATGAGTTAGAACAAGGAGCGATGTGTGCTGTTGTGAAGATTTTGTGGTGATCTTGAGGTTTGCAGGATACATCACTGATTTTCTTTATCATCTGTGCAGAGATGGTGAGACCCACATGACTCCCCCACAGTGACTCCCATTCCATGACCAGAGAGTTAGTGTGCCATTCTTTGATTTTCCCAGTATACCTATTGCATGGACAATACAGCCAGCAGATGAGCACACCTATGAAATCTGTCTGTGGGTCAAGAAGCCCAACTGAGGCTAGAGGTTGCCTGTCAGCGAATCACAGTAAGCTCCTGCCTTGATCTCAGGAGACTCAATAGCCATGTTATTCTTCAGGATTAATAGCCATCAGAACAGATGCCTAGTGATTCCTGGCAATTGGAGGATTTTCTTTTTTCCTATGTACAGTCAGTCTCTAAATTTCTCAGGATCTTCCCTGTGGAAATTTGGAGAGGACTGAAAACAGAGAGAGCTGGACAAGGCAGTCGCTACATGTAACAATATTTACCCAGAAAGCAAAATCAAGAGATCCCCAAGTTTGAGGGCAGGCTTACCATCATAGTAAAATGCTGTCTCATGTTTAAATCAGTTAACTAAAAAATAAATTCATAGTTGTTGCAAAAATTCAAGGCCCTCCCTTATAGAGTTTTGATTTGTACTCACCTGTAGGAAGCTGAGTGTCATCTCATGGCTGAAGAGGAAACTTCTGGTTTGTTTGGAAAGTCAGCTATGTAAAATGATGTTTTGCTGAGGCACACAGGTGAAAGGACGTCTTGCTAAAGTAACACTGAAACAATGCTTTTGTGAAGCAGACACAGATGGAAGGATGCGGGATGAAAGAGTATAAACATGACCCCACAAACAGTGGGGCAGTAGCATTGAGCATTGATCGGTTTGCTCTGCCTCGCTATTCTTCGCTAACAAAATGCATGTATTGGTTGAGCTCTACTTGTAATGTTGCCCTTGAGAGAAACTTGCCAAAGAACTAACTGCTTGTGAGGCTGCTGCAGCAGCTTGCCCTCTCCATAGCTTTGGGCTGGTTGGCAAGCCTTGCCTTTTCTTCAGGAGTGAACTACAGCTGCTGGTCCATGCCTGGGGTACTAGTCTGCAGCTGCTGAGTTGTATTTGCCATTTGCCATGGGACTGAACTGCTGCCAAAGAAGACTGAAGCTCAACTCCAAAAAACTATTGCTTAACAGGTGCCCTTCCCCTATATCCTACTAACTTTTCTCTCCCATTCCCTCTGTTGGGTGGTGGGCAAGAAGAGAAGTTGAGGCTTATTAAAGTACACTGCAAAAGATTTATGCCTACACATGGTACTTGACTTTTATCATTTTTCTCTTATATCCAATGGTCCTCTAAAAATTTGGTAATAGCATTCATTCATGGGCACTATGGCTCCTCACTCCCAACCACAATCCCGGTTAGCAGATCATAGTGACTGTTGGTACATCCTTCCTGCCCTTTCGAAGTTAAATGCCTCTAATTTGTCCTAGTCACTCTCAATTTTACACTAAGACCTCATCTTATTTTGCTGTCTGTATTCAGTAAGGGAAAAGGTGGAAACTGCAGGTTAGTTGTACCTATTGTAGTGAGAACAGGGCTGGGATTTAGAAATAGACCTAAAGGTTACTGTGGTGGTACATGTATTTAGTTCTAGCATCCAGGAGGCAGAGGCAAGTGGACCAGGATCTCCAGTGTTTGGATACTATTAAAGAGCATATATTAATGTGGCATTACACCATGATTGCCCCTGACTTACAAGGATGAGTACCCAAAACACAGTTTTATTAAGGATGTAGGTGTCCCAACCATTATGGTGAAAGCAGATTTCTATGAGTTTGGGCCAAACCTGCTCTAACAAAGAGTTCCAGGACAGCCAGTGCTATGTACTGAGATATCCTCTCAAAACCAAATCAAAACAATAATAACAACTAAGAACCTTGTTCTTGTCAGCCTGGAAAGATGGATCATAGGCTAAGAGCACACAGTGCTCTTTCAAAAGACGTGAGGTAGCTTCCCAGCTTTATAACAACCACCTATAATTCCAGCACCATGAGACTCTACACCCTCTTCTAGCCTCCATGGGTGTGGCATTCATGTGCATTTGTACACATTAATGTACAGTCCTGAACACACATAATCAAAAAATAATAATAAAAATATGTCTTAAAAAGGACTATGCCATGGGAATAACATAACCATGGCCATCTCACCCAAAGGAATCCTCAAATTCAATCAATTCCCCATCAAAATTTCAACACAATTCTTTTTGGAACTTGAAAAACATATTCAGGCTGGTGAGATGGCTCAGCAGTTAAAAGCACCGACTGCTCTTCCAAAGGTCCTGAGTTCAAATCCCAGCAACCACATGGTGCCTCACAACCATCCATAATGAGTTCAGATGTCCCCTTCTGGTGTGTCTGAAAAACAGCTACAGTGTACCTATGTATAACAAATAAATAAATCTTTTTTTTWWAAAAAGGAAAAGACAAACATACTCAACTTCATATGGAAAAAGAAAAACTCAGGATAGCAAAACACAATTCTATATAATAAAAGAACTTCTGGAGGTATCACAATCCTTGGTTTCAAACTGCACTACAGAGCTATACTAATAAAAATTACATGATATTGGTGGGAAAAAAAACAGGTTGATCGGATCAATGAAGACAAATTGAAGACACAGGTGAAAATTCACACATATATGGACACCAGATTTTTTATAAAGAATCCAGAAATATACAATGGGAAAAAAAAGAAAGCATCTTGAACACATGGTGCTGATTTGACTGGGTATTAGCAGGTATAAGAATATAAATCTACCATCCTCCACAAAACAAAAGGTCCAGGGGAATCAATGAGATCAATCAGCATAAAATCTGATACACTGAACTTGAGAGAAGAAAAAATGGGGAATAGCCTTGAACACATTGACAGCGGAGACAATTTCTTTTTTTTTAATTCTTTTATTTATTGAATATAATCATTTACATTTATGCTAAAAGCTTTCCCAGTTTCCCCCCTCCCCAAAAACCTCCAACCCCTCCTCCCACCCCCTGCCTCCAAGTATATGCCCCTCCACCCGACCCACTCCTACCCACCCACCCCCAATTTACCTTTCCTAGGGCATCTATTGAACCTTCACAGGACCAAGGATCTCTCCTCCCTCTGATGCCCGACAAGGCATTCCTCTGCCACATTTTTGACTGGAACCATGTGTACCCCTTGATTGATGGTTTAGTCCCTGGGAGTCCTGGGGCGTCTGGGTGGCCTACAACATTGTTCTTCTCATGGGACTGTAAACCCCTTCAGCTCCTCCAGTCTGCCCTCCAACTCCTCCATTGGGGACCCCACGCTCAGTCCAATAGTTGGCTGCTAGCATCTGCCTCTCGATGTGTAAGGCTTTGGCAGGGCCCTTCCAGAGCCAACCATAACAGGCTCCTTTTGGTATGCACTTCTTGGTGTCCATAATAGTGTCGGGCTTTGGTGACTGTTTATAGGATGAATCCCCAGGTAGGGCATTCTCTGGGCAGTCTTTCCTTCAGTCTCTGCTCCACACTTTGTGAGGAGACAATTTCTTAAACAGAACACCAATAGTACAGGCACTAAAACTGACAGTTAGTAAATGGGGACTTACGAAACTGAAAAGCTTTTCTGAAAAAGAAAAAAAGGAAAACACCATCAAATGGCAGCCTACAGAATGGGAAAATGTTTTCAACTCCACATTGGAGAGGATTAATTTCCAAAATATATAAAGAACTCACCAACAAACCAAAAAATCCTATTTTAAAAAATGAAATCTAAACAGAATTCTTAATAGAGGAAGCTCATATGGTTGAGAAACACTGAAAGAAATGTTCAACATCCTTAGCCATCACGGAAATGCAAATCAAAATGACTCTGAGATTCCATTTATACCTGTCAGGTGGTAATATCAAAGACACAAGTGACTCTCATGTTGTCAAGGATGTGGAGCAAGCGGAACACTCCATCATTGCTAATGGTAATGCAATCTTGTACAGCAACTTTGGAAATCAATATGGCAGTTTCTCTGAAAATTGGGAATCAACCTACCTCAAGACCCCACTATACTACTCCTGGGCATATACCCAAAGGCTCCACTATACTACAAGGACACTTGCTCAATTATATTCATAGCARCTTTATTTGTAATAACCAAACACTGGAAACAACCTAGATGTCCCTTAAAGAAACAATGAATTAAGAAAATATGGCACATTTACACGATTGAATATTGCTCAGCTGTTTAAAATAAAATAATAACATGAAATT
Organism: Apodemus speciosus; assembly: GCA_002335545.1. Taxonomy (NCBI): domain Eukaryota; kingdom Metazoa; phylum Chordata; class Mammalia; order Rodentia; family Muridae; genus Apodemus; species Apodemus speciosus. Next base: position 116,117 of record BDUI01002372.1, on the reverse strand, counting down.
TTCAGGTAAATGGATGGAACTAGAAAAAATTATCATGAATGAGACAGCTTTGATCCAGAAAGACAAACATGGTATATATTCACTTTTAAGTGGATATTAGCCATAAATTAAAGGATAATTCACAGACCCAAAGAGACTAAGAAACAAAGAGACCTCAAGGGGGATGAATGAATCTCCCTTGTAGAGAAATTGTAATAAATATCTTGGGAGGACTGGTGGTGGGTAGGGATGGAACAGAAGGAATCAGGTTGGGAGAAGATGGAGGGATAGAATACTGGGGAGAGAAAACTGAGACTGGGGTGGGAAACATCTCAGGGACAAGCTAGAAATATAGTGCAAATGAAATACCCAGAAATATACATGGGTGACTATAGAAAACAGTTCTAGTAATGGAATATATAGAACCTGAACCAGTCATCTGACATGACCAGACAAGGCTTCCAGTGCAGAGATTGGGACACCAACCTAGTCACAAAGCCTTTGACCTACAAGCAGTCCTGCCAGAAAGACAAGATGGGGTAAAGGTGGGGCAGAAATTGTAGGAGTGGTCAACCAATGACTGGTTGAGCTTGAGATCCAAGCCATGAGAGGGAGCCCACTCCTGACACTGCCTGGAGTACAGAACCCAGAGGCTAGACAGCCCGTGGAAATGGGGTAGAATAAAAAACAGCCAGGAAAAAAATCAATGAAATTATTCCAATGATACTCTACTAAACTCATAGACAGGCACCTAGTATAACATTCAGTAAGTAATGGGAACAAATGCAGAGACCCACAGCTAAACATTAGGCAGAGTTCTGGGAATCCTTTTGGAAGATGGGAAAGACAGATAATAGGAGACAAAGGGGACAAGGACACCACAAAGAACCCACAGAATCAACTAACCTAGTCTCATAAAAGCTCAGAGAGTCTGAACTAACAGTCAGGGAGCCTGCATAGCTCTGACCAAGAACTTCTGCATATATGCTATGGTTGTGTAGCTTTGTCTTCTTGTGGTGCCCCTAACAGTGAGAGCAGGCCCTGTCTCTGACTTTTTTTTTTTACCTGCTTTTAGGATCACTTTCATCCTACTGGGTTGCGTCATGCAGTCTTAATATGAGTGGAGGTGCCTAGTCTTATTGAAACTTGATATGCCATGTTTGGTTAATTTCTATGAGAGGTCTTCCAATTTCTGAAGGGAAAATGAGGAGGAGTGGACAGGGCATGAGGGGAGGGAGAGGAACTGGGAGGGGAGGCAGAGAGGAAACTGTGCTTAGGACATAATATATGAGAGGAGAATAAATAACAAAGTTGAAAAATAAAAAGAACCAAGACCACCACTTCTGCTCAAATACCTGGCCCAAGAGCACCAGGACTTGGATTTAAAATYGCATATCATGATGATGTTAGAGGACTTTAAGAATTACATAAATAACTCCCTTAAAGAAATACAAGAGAACACGAGGTAAAAAGGTAGAGGCCCTTAAAGAGGGAACACAAAAATCCCTTAAAGAATTACAGGAAAACACAACAAAACAGGTGAAGGAATTGAACAAAACTATTCAGGATCTAAAACTGGAAATAGAAACAATAAAGAAATCACAAAGGGAGAAAACCCTGGAGATAGAAAATCTAGGAAAGAGATCAGGAGTCATAGATGCAAGCATCACCATCAGAATACAAGAGATAGAAGAGGGAATCTCAGGTGCAGAAGATACAATAGAAAACATGGACACAATAATCAAAGAAAATGCAAAATGTAAAAAGCTCCTAACCCAAAACATCCAGGAAATCCAGGACACAATGAGAAAACCAAACTTAAGGATAAAAGGTACCGAAGACAGTGAAGATTCCCAACGTAAAGGGCCAGTAAATATCTTCAACAAAATTATAGAAGAAAACCTCCCACCAGACAGTGGTGGTGCACGCCTGTAATCCCAGAACTTGGGAGGCAGAGGCAGGAGGATCTCTGAGTTCGAGGCCACCCTGGTTTACAGAGTGAGTTCCAGAACAGCCAGGGCTATACAGAGAAACCCTGTCTTGAACACACCCCCCCCNGTCATGCAGTCTTAATATGAGTGGAGGTGCCTAGTCTTATTGAAACTTGATATGCCATGTTTGGTTAATTTCTATGAGAGGTCTTCCAATTTCTGAAGGGAAAATGAGGAGGAGTGGACAGGGCATGAGGGGAGGGAGAGGAACTGGGAGGGGAGGCAGAGAGGAAACTGTGCTTAGGACATAATATATGAGAGGAGAATAAATAACAAAGTTGAAAAATAAAAAGAACCAAGACCACCACTTCTGCTCAAATACCTGGCCCAAGAGCACCAGGACTTGGATTTAAAATYGCATATCATGATGATGTTAGAGGACTTTAAGAATTACATAAATAACTCCCTTAAAGAAATACAAGAGAACACGAGGTAAAAAGGTAGAGGCCCTTAAAGAGGGAACACAAAAATCCCTTAAAGAATTACAGGAAAACACAACAAAACAGGTGAAGGAATTGAACAAAACTATTCAGGATCTAAAACTGGAAATAGAAACAATAAAGAAATCACAAAGGGAGAAAACCCTGGAGATAGAAAATCTAGGAAAGAGATCAGGAGTCATAGATGCAAGCATCACCATCAGAATACAAGAGATAGAAGAGGGAATCTCAGGTGCAGAAGATACAATAGAAAACATGGACACAATAATCAAAGAAAATGCAAAATGTAAAAAGCTCCTAACCCAAAACATCCAGGAAATCCAGGACACAATGAGAAAACCAAACTTAAGGATAAAAGGTACCGAAGACAGTGAAGATTCCCAACGTAAAGGGCCAGTAAATATCTTCAACAAAATTATAGAAGAAAACCTCCCACCAGACAGTGGTGGTGCACGCCTGTAATCCCAGAACTTGGGAGGCAGAGGCAGGAGGATCTCTGAGTTCGAGGCCACCCTGGTTTACAGAGTGAGTTCCAGAACAGCCAGGGCTATACAGAGAAACCCTGTCTTGAACACACCCCCCCCCACAAAAAGAAAGAAAACCTCCCTAACTGAAAGAAGGAGATGCCCACAAATTTACAAGAAGCCTACAGAACTCCAAATAAATTGAACCAGAAAAGAAATTCCTCCTGTCACATAACAGTCAAAACACAAAATGCACAAAACAAAGAAAGAATATTAAAAGCAGTAAGGGAAAAAGTTCAAGTAAAATATAAAGGCAGACCTATCAGAATTACACCAGACTTCTCACCAGAAACTATGAAAGCTAGAAGATCCTGAGCAGATCTCATACAGACCCTAAGAGAACACCTGCCAGCCCAGACTACTATATCCAGCAAAACTCTCAATTACCATAGATGGAGAAACCAAGATATTCCTTGATAAAAACAAATTTACTTAATATCTCTCCAGAAATCTAGCCCAACAAGGATAATAAATGGAAAACTCCAACACAAAGAGGGAAACTACACCCTAGAAAAACCAAGAAAGTAACCTTCTTTTAACAACCCCAAAAGAAGATAGCCACACAAACATAGTTCCACCTCTAACAACAAAAATATCAGAAAGCAACAGTCACTATTATGGCTGAGAAGCACCTAAAGAAATATTCAACATCCTTAGTCATCAGGGAAATGCAAATCAAAATGACCCTTAGAATCCACTTCACACCATTCAGAATGGGTAAGATCAAAAATTCAGGGGACAGCAGATGATGGCGAGGATATGGAGAAAGAGGAACACTCCTCCATCACTGATAGGATTGCAAGCTGGTACAGCCACTCTGCAAATCAGTCTGGCAGTTCCTCAGAAAATTGGACATAGTACTACCTGAGGACCCAGCTATATCACTCCTGGGCATATACCCAGAAGATGTTCCAACATGTACTAAGGACACATGCTTCACTTTGTTCATAACACCCATATCTATACTAGCCAGAAGCTGGAAACAACCCAGATATTCCTCAACAGAGGAATAAGTACAGAAAATGTGGYACATTTGCACAATGGAGTACTACTCAGCTATTAAAAACAATGACTTGAAATTCTCAGGCAAATGGATGGGATCTAGAAAATATCATCCTGAGTTAGGTAATTCAGTCACAAAAGAACACATATGGTATGTACTCACTGATAAGTGGATATTAGGCAAAAGCATGGAATACCCATGAYACAACTCAGGGACCATGTGAAGCTCAAGAGGAAGGAGGACCAAAGAGTGGATGCTTCAGTCCTACTTAGAAAGGGGAAAAATAATTAAGGGAAGTAGAGGATGGGTGTGACTTGGAATGGAGAGAGGAAGAGGAGAAAAAGAGAGGCAGAATCATCTTGGGAGGAGATGGAGGAGATGTACAGAGCRTCRGGAAATTGAACAGAGGTGTGTAGCAATGGGGGATGGGGAACTGGGGATAKCAACCAGATGCCAGGCAAGCAAGGGCTTCCCAGGACCCCACAGGGATGACATTAGCTGAAATACCCACAAAGGGGAGGGAGAGCCTGTCGAGACCATATCTTGAGGTTAGGCATGG
>BDUI01002369.1:109540-123985 GCA_002335545.1 Apodemus speciosus | reverse complement strand
TGGCTGTCCTGGAACTCACTCTGTAGACCAGGCTGGCCTCGAACTCAGAAATCCGCCTGCCTCTGCCTCCCAAGTGCTGGGATTAAAGGCGTGCGCCGCCGCCGCCGCCGCCGCCACCGCCACCACCACCGCCCGGCCAGCAATTGTTTTCTAGCGACCCAATCTATAGAAACAATTACACAACCTGTAGCCACCCAACTGACAAAAATAGTCACGGAAGTGGGCAAAATCTAAGCCAAAGATGTCCCCTGTACCATGGTTTATAGTAGTGAAAATGAAAGTGATTTATTAATTCTCTATTAGTATAGAAGAAAACATAGTACAGTTATACTGTAAAATATTATGTAGTCTTCAAAACAAATAGGGCAGGTCTGTAGATGTAATTGGACATAAAGACCAAGATAATAGAGATGCTTTGTATGAAGGAAAATCAAATTATGGAATAAGATGTGTAACATCATCAAATTTCTGTTAAAAAATGATTGTGTCTCTTGAAAAGATCTTGTTTCTAGGTTTTATTTATTGTATGCTTGTAATTTTGTTTGAGATGAGATCTCAGAAATCTAGCCCAGGCTGGCCTTGAACTCAGAAAAATTATTTCAGTTTCCCACATGCTGGGATTAAAGGCGTGGGCTACAACACCTAGGTTATTGTGTGGCTCTGTGTGTTATTGAATAGGAGACGATCTGAGATGCGTGTTGCTTATGAGCATGGGGATGAAATTGAATATATGGGTGAAGGACTAGAGGTGAGATTTTTCTTTTGTACACTTCTTTCTTCTTTGAAATTCCCTTTCATTCCAAATGTATTGCTTTTATATTTTTTTTAAATCAAAAACAAGGGAGTAATCAGATACCACATATTTCTGCAGGTTCCCAAGAAAGAATTCTGAAGGCAGTAGTACATTAGTTACTTTATAATCAGTATGTCACTGTGCACTGTGGTGGGAACAGCTCCTAATATGAGCTGTGGCCTTGGCAGGAGGGGGGCTGGCATTTTTGAGCTTCAGTTTTCTTATACAGAAAATGGAGATAACACCTTCCCTACTTGTTTTATTTCCAGTAATGGAGATAAAACAAAAAAGTAGTTTAAAAAGTATAAAGCCCTCTAAAAATGTGAAGACTAGTATTTCATGTGCCAGCTATGGGCCCACATCTTTTGAACAGTGGTCAAACAACACAAACCTTCAGTTTCAAGTAGAGAATTTGCAGATTTCCTAGAGTTTAATGGAACCCCTAGGTTTTATATAGCAGCAGTATAGATATTTTATTTAAGCATCCCAGTATATTTTGTGCTCATATGAAATACTCTCATGCAGATAGGTTTTGGCAAAACCTTCACATTGTTTATTCTACTCTTAGAGCCAGCTACTTTAGTTCCATTACTGAGCAAGCTTTCTATGCCTAGTGCCTAGCACTCTTCTGTGGCTAGATATCCAGGTTTGTCTGGCTCTGTCACAGCTTACACTGTACAGCTCACGCAATTGCCAAATGCCCTTTTCATTGCCCCAAAGAATCCTAGTTATAATAATCACTGTCTTAGAGTTTCTATTGCAGTGGTAACACAAGGTGACCCTAAATAACTTTTGGAGGAAAGGGGTTTGGGGCTTACATATACCCGGTCCATTAAGGAGAGCCAAAGCAGGAATTCAAAGCAGGAACCAAAGCAGAAGCCATGGGAAAGAGCAGCTTAGTGCCGCTAGCTTTCAGCTTTCTAACTCAGGCTGCATTCTTATACACCCCAGGACTACAATGGGCTGGGCATCATCCACAGCAATCATTAATCAATGAAATATCTAAACTTGCCTACAGACCAATCTCATGGTCTCAGTTAAGAGTCCATCTTCCCATATACATGTAGTTTGTGTCAAGATGACAAAAACCAACCAGGACAACCAGTTATATGGGCAGTCTACTGTGGTCACGTATGGAGCATGGGAAGAAACATATAAATCCCCTGGTTGACAAACACTATCCCTAAGCGGAAGAATAGGCCAGGAGTTTGAGGAGTGGGAAGGGAGAATGGGAGGAATTATAGTGGGGAGAAAGGAGAGCAGAAATGATGTAAATACAGTGCTCATATATTGAAAATTTCAAGGACAACAAAAGAGAAGAACTGGGAAATAGCTACATCAAAACAAGTTCTCTTTCTCTATTTCACCTTTGTGCCAACAGAAACGTTTTGGTGAAAACTGTGGGACTTTTGGAGATTTGATAGACTTAGAAACCAAGGCTTAATAACCAAGGTTCAGGAGAGCTGAAGGAGCCTCCCTACAAGCTGTCCTCTGGTGCAGAACTTCACCTATAGTTTTCCCTCATTGATTAATTCTCCTGATCAGAAATATAGTTGGAGGACACCAGCCATTCATCATCAATAGTGCGAACAGATTGCAAATTGTTCATAAATAGTGTTGTTCTTCTCTGCCTCAATACCGGGATTTTACAAATGGTGATGTTTGAAAGGAAAAGAAATTTGTAGTATGGGATCTCTGAGGAGTGAATTCCCCTTAATGACAACCTAGAAACTCACAGGACTAAGGAACTGGGCTCAGAAAGGAAAGTAGGTATCAAGGGCACGCAATATTTATTTGCAGAAAAAAAGTCTTGTGCATAATTCCTGCCATGAAGGGAAAAATATGTTTTTCTCTGCCATTGGTTGTTTTTTTTCCTTTATGGCATGATTCTCAGAATTAAGCTGGTTTTCAGGTAAGGTCTGTATAGGACACAGACTATGACCCTCATCATATTGCTTCTGCAAGAATATGAATTAATTGGTATATTTTGAGACACACAATTTCTTAAGTTAGGACTTTCCTGTATAAGAATTGATCTTTCTCCCTAAAGAGGCTCACTCTTCCTAGAAGAGGTCACAGTCACTGGATGTAGGTGAGACTCAGTTAATAATAGGAAACTATGGGGGAACTGCCCAATACCAACTGCCTGCAAGCAAAATGTGAATTTATGCCAGGGGTATTCCAGGGAGGATTGACATGGACATTTACAAAGTCTTAGAATATGCTTAGATATCAGGATGAGGGAATAGAAGATGTTGAGGATCAGAAATCCTTAATGTTTAGTTTCAGACAGACGTGGATGGGGCATCTGGAAGGAGGAGTTAGGTTTTATAGAAGTGAAAGGGTTTTCTGAAGAGGGAGGAATTCACTTGGCTAAAGAAAGATGGAAGTGAAATCGTTTTCTTGTAAATTAAAGTTCATAAAACATCATTTGAAATGAGTATTTTTTTTGTCTGACTAAACACTTTGAGCAATAAATCTTTTCAGCATTTACTGTGACTATAGTTCAGATGTAATGAAGACCAGATCATGAAAAGCTGGGAGTCCAGATGAAGGACCTTGGACTTGCTGATGGTCCAGTCTATGGAGAGTGTTACTGAAAAAGCCTTATTAAAGTTGTGACATTAGCCTGAGACTGGTACAAATTATTACACAGGATGAAGGAGAAAGAAATCCAGGAGACCATTCAGGGAGTTGCTTCTTTAGGCTAACGTTATACCTAGAACAAAATGGAAGCAGCAGGTTGGAGATGGGATAAATCTACCATTCACTTTAGAAGCAGCAGGACCAAAACATCTTATGGGAAGAACTGGAAGAGACCCTCCAAGTACAACTTTTTTCATTTAAAGGTTTGATTTTAAACAATGCAATCTAAGAGAATCTGTGTACAAAGAGCTGGAAGGATTTAAGTGCATGGTTTATTATTAATACAGTAGCAAATATATCAAGGGAACACACCCGGGGGAAAAGTGTTTCAAATAAACACAGGTCTGTTCAGAGAGAAGTCAGTGCCCAATAAGCAAGCTCACAGAGGACTGTTTGCTTGGTGATGCCCAGCTGATAAGCCAGGCTGTGACTGAAGAAGCCAATTTGAAACTCAGTCTAGTTCAGGCAGCCTTCGGACTGGCACCTGCTGCTCCAAGCGACTTTCAGCATGATGGTGTTTGCATTTTGGAAGGTCTTTCTGATCTTAAACTGCCTTGCAGGTAAGGAATGGATCTTCTAATTACCAATGGCAACTGGAATTCGAATTTCCTTTTAGACTAAAATCTTAAAGATCTTTGTCTCCTAGACTTCAAAGAGATTGTGATGAGCATGCTGTCTATTTTCAGAACTCTTGTTTAGCATATGTGTTCTTGGTTGATAATTGGGAGGTCATTCTCCAGCCAAATTGTTTTACAGAGCTTGTGAAATGTTTTCCACTTTCTTTAGTTTGAAAGGTAAACAAGCAAATTTACCCAGAAAGCAAAGTTTGCACTTTAAAGATAAGATTTCTGTTTTAGTTCAGTGTTTCCCCTAAGCTCACCATGTTTTACTCAGTTTTGCCAGAGCAAGAAAAGCCTGACCTCAAAACTGGATGAACATATGTGTGGGGACACTAGAGAAAGATTCACCGTGTGCTTGTTCAGTTAGTAAAGATTTCCTAGGAAGTGCGGGTTTTGAGTCTGAGGTTTGTACTGCAGAAACTACATGATCAAGTAGCCATGCCACAATGTGGATAATATGGATGAGTTTAGCAGAACAACATCATTTTTAGAGCCCCAAACCCCAGTGTTTGTTAAGCTCAGGAGAAGCTCAATTGATTTGGAAAGTCCCTTGATGGAAGTTATAAAACTAATGTATACATTTTGAATCTCTTCTGATGGTAAGTTAAGTTTATGGTAGCTACAATCATATTGTTTATAAAACAAGGGTGCTCTTTTAAGTCATGAGTAATGTTAGGCTATCATTAGCATGCAATTTTATAAGCACATTTAATGGAACAAAAACATACTCAGGATAAAACAAGTAAAAAGTCAAGATACACAAACATTACAATAAATTAAACAAAGTTAATGTAATAATCATGGTTCCTTTTGTGGTGTTTAAATGTTTTGATTTTTATTTCCCTAAGATTTTGAGGACTAGGGAAAATGTCAATTTAAATACTGTACTGTGGTTAATAGCAAATTTTTAAATAGCTAATATTAAATACTTAAACAAAGATGTTATATGGAGTCAAAAGTCACCAGAAAGAACTATTAAATTTATCCTATGATCTATTCTGGCCATAAAGTGGGAAATGTGTTAGTTACTTGATACTAGAATTTTGTTTCTACTTAATAGATGAGTAAACTATCATTTTCTTCAGTTGTTAGCTAGTTGGGTCAAACACTAAGTTTTATGTACCAACCCTCTAGGAGTACACCTTTAGTCAACAAATTCTTTCTGTAAAGCCTTACCCTGTTCTATATTAGACATAGGATCATAAAAGTATATGAATGACTTTTATTATAAGTAAATACATATTTATATAATTTTACTGATGATGATGGATATAACATATATTTACATTTCTGTATATTTGACAATACAGAAATTTATAAATAAAAATATAATCTTACCACTCAGATTTGGGGAAATTATTTTTTTCTTTGTAAGAATGTATATTATATTCAAATGGGGTCTATGCCTTGTACCTCATTTTTCCTATTATTTAAACAATGATTTAGCATGATGGTGGTATATTGATTGTAATTTCAGTAGATGGCCCAATCAGAGTGAGCCATAACACCTGGGTATTTTCCCTTAAATCAACTGTGTGACTTTTTTGTTTTTGTAATTGTCGGACATGTGCTGTGTATTTATGGATATATGTTTTAGCTGGCCCAAAGCAAAATCAGATTGCACAGGAGGTGTTATGAAAATGGGGTATAATGTGATGTGATCTGCTGTAGTCACATTCATATGGAAGGCATACAAAAGGAAGATGAAAATAATCTATACCTGTCATTCACAGAGATGGAAGTCACTTTGCTGATTAGAGTCCATCAGTAGATATTATGACTGTAGGAAAACTAATAATGTCTTATAAATGTACAATTTCATGCTCCACTTGCATTTGTTCCATAAAAGGCTATTTTTTTTTGATCAAGCATGGTACATGGACCCTAGTAAAAATGTGTTGAAAGAATAATTCACCACCCCCAAACCCAGACGTCTGGAAATGATTTTCACACTCATATTTAAAATCAAGTTTTTGTGCAGCTAATCAGGAAGACGTTATCTTAATCAGAATATTCTCTGCAGTCTTAATTTCCATTTCAGAAAAAATGAATTTTAGCTAAAACTTTGTTGTGCAAAAAAAGATGTATGATTTTAGCGCCTTGTGATATGTATTTGTCACCTATTGGAAAGATATGTTACTCTTATTTTCACTTAATGGAGGTATGGATTTGAGAGAAGTAAATATCTTTGAATGTTAGTTTTGAAGTCAAACACAAAAATTGCAGGATCATTTCGTTATATTATTTTATAACTACAAAATAGAGCATCTTTACAAGCAAGTGGATAGAGATGAAATCACTTGAAATGCACCTAGGAAACAGACCCAGATGGGCAGTATTTCTGCCGTAGCTTGTTAGTAGTCTACTAATCCTCCAAATAAGCAAAGACCTTGCCCACATTGTAGGCATTAAGCAAATGAATAATCATCACCAAAATAGAGCACATTTAAAATCTTCAGAATGTTGATTAATTTAAACTTAAGCACTCATTTTTAGAAACAGACATGTGCATTTCAACCATATATTCAGTTTTGCCTTGTTCATTAATTCAGTCAAGGCAATGAGGAAAAGCGTAAGCTAGGATTTTCATAAAATGTGTTCTAGTCTTTAGCCTGTTATTCACTATTTGGTTAATGTGGGTATTTCTTTTTATGTTCTCAATTCTAAACATTATTTTTCATTATAAAATTATTCCAAATATAAATATAAATAACTGGGAGGCCTTCGCTTCTCTGAGGTAGAGAAGAAAGTGAGAGGGGGAGAGGTAGGAGGGAGGGCATGGGAGAAAAGGAAGACGAGGAGGCTGCCATGGGGATGTAGAGGGGATACATAGATTAATAAGAAAACAAGTAAATAAAAATATGTGAATTAAGCCGGGCGGTGGTGGCACACACCTTTAATCCCAGCACTTGGGAGGCAGAGGCAGGTGGATTTCTGAGTTCGAGCCCAGCCTGGTCTACAGAGTGAGTTCCAGGACAGCCAGGGCTATACAGAGAAACCCTGTCTCGAAAAACAAAAACAAAAACAAAAACAAAAACAAAAAACCCAAAATATGTGAATTAATCCAAGAGAAGAAATTTTTTCTCCTGATGTTTGTAGAAATGAGGTTAGTGTCTTATTTGCCCTGTTCATTATCCACACATGACTATCTAGATTTAAATTAATTCAGGTTGAGTAAGTAAAATTATAGCATGACTTTTGTTGATTTTACTAGCCACATTTCATGGGAGTAGTAACTACTGAATTGGATGGTATGGACAGACCACCACCGTCCTCATCGTCAGGACAATGATGAGCTAGAGAATGATCTCAGAGGAGTAAATAATATATAGTAACAGAACGGTTTCATTGTATTTTTTAATATTCAGTTCTTTATTTTCAGTCACATTCTCCAATTCAGAGATATAAGACTGTTTACAGAAGTGGTTTATTCTGTGCCCAAGACAGAAAATAGAGTGGGACTCTTCAAAGAACTGAAAAGAAGGTCCAAACACCCAAAATATTGAGAAATTAAAGTGAAAGAGTTAATAGATATTACTTAGATTATAACTAAAACTGGAGCCTAAATGTCCATGAATCCACAATAGTATTACTCACAAATAAGACAAAATTAATAGTAGTGGAAACATAGATCTCTGGTGTTGGAAATGTTTAGCTGGTTTGTGTGGATACAGCTTCCTTGTAGAAGCTACACAGATCTCTTCACAGAGACAATGGTATTGGGAAGAGAGGCAATGGTACCTTACAGTGGGGACATCTGGCAACCACTTCAGCCTGATACTATCAACACCAACAATAAAAAAATGACATTTTTTATTGTTTTGTTTAAAAAATAATTTCAGATTCATTTTATTATGACATGTAACACATTGCTCCATTTCATATATATTTTACAGATACAATTATTTATTGCCAAATGGTCACACCATTATATACTTAATGTAAAAATGATCCACATAAATTTTCTCAAATAAAAAAGAAATAATTGACATGCCTGTAGCCTATTTGTGTGTTTACTTTAAGTAGAGGAAAGCAACAGTGTCACACACTTCATAGTGGCAAAATGTTAAAATATTCATTTAACCCTTACAAAAATCATAAGAAACTATTCAAAGATGAAGAACTACATCTCAGGAGTTTAAATGACTGTGAAGGTCATAGTGAAAGTTGAGTTTACTTGAGTACTACTAGATCAGTATGACTTAAATTCAATGAAGATACCAGAGTTTTCTTTTTAGGAAATCACCTTGTCTCTTGTGCGTGTGTGTGTGTGTGTGTGTGTGTGTGTGTGTGTGTGTGTGTGTGTGTATCTTACAGTGACATAGTGTTCTTATCTCACAATATCAAAATGATTTGGGAAGTTGTATCTCAGTGACTCTGTTATTATGCTTGCTTTTGTTAGAATGATCTGTTCCACTTAGCTGGTGTCATTCCACTCAACTAATCCTATTTTATAGCTATTGAAGATTCTTGCTGTCTTAGAGTTTTTCTGTCATGAAGAGACACCATGACCAAGGAAACTCTTGTAAGGACAGCATTTAATTGGGGCTGGCTTATAGGATCAGAGGTTCAGTCCATTATCATCAAGGTCAGAGCATGGCAGCTAGGAGAATCCTGGCTTCCAATCAGCTAGCAGGAGGGTTTTAAAGCCCACACCCACAATGACATACTTCCTCTACCAAGGCCACACCTCCAAATAGTGCCACTCCCTGCGCCAAGCATATTCAAACCGCCATACTTGCTATACTTAATTATATGCATCTCGGTATGCTTTGATGTTATAGAATAAGCAACCTGTGAACACTACCTCTAAACTATGTGTCATGTTCTATAGATTAGTATAATGACTTTAAAAATAGACAAAATATTGATGTTTAGTGTTTCACAAAACACTGAAATGTTAAATTTCAGGAAGTATTTTCAAAAGTGTTTACATTTGTTTGTTTATTTAATATAATGTGCATGAACTTTTTACCTACATGAATATGTGGACCATGTACGTGCCTAGTACTTACAGAGGTCAGAAGATGGCATCAAATCCTTTGGAATTATAGGAATGGTTTTGTGAGTCAGCATGTGGGTGCTGGAAAGCATGCTAGTATCCTCTTCAAGAGTGACAAATGTACTAAACCACTGAGCCATCATTCCAGCCCCAAAGAAGGAAGTATTAAGGATATTTTATGGTTCCCTGTTAAAATATAAGAAAAATACTATTTCTGAATGCTCATCAGAAGTGTCAGTATAGGTACCTTTTCTTTTCTTTCTTTCTTTCTTTCTTTTTTTTAGATTCTTGCTTCTCAGTGATTTATTTTTCTAGATATTTTATGTCATCAGTTTTGTTTTGGAATATCCCTAAATATTCTTTTCCATTTATATTAGTGTGGTTGAAAAGCAGTTTCTGTGATGAGATCATTTATACATTGACTTGTCTCTCTGTAGTCTCCTGTGACCGATGCCTTTTAACTTCTGTACATATCTCTTCTCACCTTTAAAGCTCTAGTTTTTACAAAAAAAAAAGCTATTCATTAGCTCTTGATTTTTCATTTGGGAGTTCAAACACTTCAGTATGTGATGATGTATATATTTAAGTGCTCCTTGCTATGAGCGGAGTTTCTTTCCATGACCTCATTCCCAATCATAACTCCTTAAATTTTCCAGCAGAGAGTAATCTTCAGGTGTGAAGGAATAAGACACAGTCTCTGCTTGATGCTGTTATTTTTACCTGAAATACTCCATGTTTTTCTTATCTTAAAAAAAAAGATCCAACTCCACTTAAAGGAAAAAGGAAGATAAAGGTGTTTCTGTCTCAGGCACATGGATTGTGTTGTGTCTGTTTTGTGAATGAGTTTCATATTATCTGGGAAAACTAACTCATCTTTATTATTATGCTCTCTTTTCTCATTTAATTCTTTACAAACTCAGCATTTTCATGACCTGTCAAATCCACTTCTACTAAATCATTTTCTGTGTTGCATTCAGGTAGGCATCCTGCTGTTTTCATTGATTTCTTTAGAGTAGAGAAACCATACAACTGCCTAAGATTCACTTAATTACAGGGATGCCTGGAACAACCAAACATTCAATATATCCAAAAGGTTAAAGCTTAAAACCAGTGTGTAAATGGTGTTCCTTGATAAAGTTTGGATTGATGCAAGCCAACCTGAATGAGCTCAAATTGTCCCAGCACAGTTTCAGAGGGCTAGTCTATTACATCATGACAGCAAGCAGCCAGCCTATGGCACTGGAGCAATACCTGAGAGCTTTACATCTTGATTCGCAGGCAGCAGACAGAAAGACCAGGCATGGGCTAAGGTTTATATAATGAGGTTTATTTGAAAAATTAAAAACTAGTATCAAGTTCCATAGTTTGAAGCTGTGATGTTTGTTGTCACTGTATTAAGGGTGGCTAGTGCCTGAAAGCTATCTTTTCCTCAAATTTTGAGAATTGGTTATAATTCTGAATATTGGCAATCTGGACAATAAAAAAATGGCCTGGCAGTTTTGCTTTACTATTGTGAGAAAATGTGTAATATCCTTAAAAATGTCTCACTTTATAGTTTGAAAATACTGTCTGAATTCCAATATATAATTTTTGAGCTTTTATAGATCTCAGATTATTATAGATATATGTGTCTTTCAATATTAAAAAAATATCAGGGAATGTTTGAATCAGATTTGTATTCCCTATGTATTGAGTTTCATCTACTACCACACAAATCTGTGATAGAAATGGCAGGTAGAGATTGAAACTTCTTGCTCACCATTGTCTTTCCAGTATTAGCACAAATTGATGTTGAACAGATTCAAAGTTCCAATTAGATAGGAGTAGTATTTTTAAGACCTATTACATAATAAACTGACCATAGTTAATATACTATGTATTTGTTTGTGAAAAAAATGTTTTGAGATTATAATTTCATTACATTTCTCCCTCCAAACCCTTCCATATTCTCCTTCAAATTCACAGTCCACCTCTTTTTACTAGTTGTAATTGCATACTGTGTATTTGAAAATGGCTAAGAGAATATGTTTCTTTTAAATTTATTTTTCCCTCACACAATACATCTCAGCCACAGACTCTCCTTCCTCCCCCTTCCCTTCCCCCCACACCCCTGCTACCTATCATTTCTCCAAGATTCACTGCTCTTCCGTTTCCATTTAGAAAAGAACAGGCCCCAAAGGGATATCAACCAAATATGGCATGACAAGATGCAATAAGACTAGACACAAACCCTAATATCAAGGCTGGATGAGTAACCCAGTAGGAGGAAAAAAGTCCTACAAGCATTCAAAAGAGTCAGAGACACCCCTCCTCCATATATACACATGCACTGCTGGGAGTCTAGCAGAAACTCCAAGCTAAAGAACAACAGCATGTATGCAGAGGTCCTGACACAGACCCAAGCTCTGTGGTTGCCACATTTAAATGTCCTCATTTCCTAAATATGATAAACGCATTAAATGACGGATGTATCAATTAATAATATAAGTATTCAATAATAGATTAGAATATGAAGCAAACCACATATGCATACCACATGTACAAATGTTTTTCAGTTAATTTTAAATTAAGAAACAAAGGCGTCAAATAAAATCAGACATTACAGTCATCTACTTCTCTGAAGGCTTTCTGCATTGCTGGTGATCAAAATCAGAGCTTTGTTCATGCAAGGCAAGTACTCTACCCCTGAGCCTTATTTCCAGTCCTGAAGGCTCTCTGAATGTATAACTTCATTCTCAATTTCCTTTTCTCTACTTTGAATTATTTTTAAGTAAAATTAGATTATTTGTCTTCCCAAGAACCCCAAATGGAAATTATAGAACTAACCAAACACAATAATAAAAAGAAGAAACATGCTGATATTCTCAATAGTACAGCAGAGATGACAGAAAATAGAATTTGTATCTAGTGAAGCTCTCTCTCAAGAATTAAGGGAAAATAATGAGATTCTCACTCAAAGGTGTTGGAATATATTTACTTAGCAGGCATACCCTTGAAAAACAGCTAAAGGAATTACTTCTGAAATACAGAAGATGATGAAAGGAAGAATCTTTAAGAATTAGGAGGAATGAAGGGGAAATAGGAAGGGCAAAAATACGAGAACATACAGGTAACTGCTTTAACTCATGAGTTCTGTGCATCCTATGTGATGACTGAACAAAATGACATTATACCTATATCTTGGACTCGAGACAGTGACATTTAAATGTGGAGAAAGCAAGTGGACCTAACTGGAAGTGAAATTTACACAAACTACTGTACCTAGTAAAATATTGACATCAGTATTGACAGTGGTTTGATTTATCTTTTATTTGTCAGTGCTGGTTATTGATCCCAGAGTCTTGTGTATATGTTAGACGTATCATGGTGCTTTATATCATATCTTCTTGTGCAGAGTACACAACCCAACAACAGCATAGTGCCCATTTCTTCCCAAGAACCTATGGAACACTGAGCCATAAAACCTAAATGTAAAATAAGTGAAATCATACAAAGTAACCAAATTGTGAGCTAGTAATGAGGGGAGGAGTTTGTGGCTCAGAGGTACAGTGTCTACTCAGCACGCACAAGCTGTTTTCCTCTTCAGCACCACAAACGGGTACTGAGGTCCCATCAAAAGTATTTTCTTCATGTGAAATACCTCTACCAACATATACTGTGTTAAAAGTTAAAACAGAAAAACTAATTAGAAAAAAATACACAACACATATTCCTCTGGTCACCAGATCGATGGCATTATTACCTGTTATGTAGATTTTGGCTCACTCCGCTAAATTCTCATAAAAGTATGAAAGACTATAAAAAACCTGACATCTTTGTACTACCATGGATATAATTTAGATCTTTCAGTAAGTGCACAGTACTCTGCCCCCCCACACACACACACACGCACAGTGGTCTAGCGATAGAACAACCAGCTTATCCTGGTTTGCTTAGAATTTTCCTACTTTTGGCCTTGGCTCTGACTTCTCCAGTTCTTTAAATAAATGCTCTATATTCAAGGAACACTCTTGATCATGGGAAATCTGGGTCATTTGTTCTCCATATCCAGACCTTTTAATGTCCCTGGGTAAGAAACTGTGTATTATATKATTTTTTTTTTTTTTTTTAGGAATTGCCAGTCCAGTGCTRTTACCTCACTGTCACCTGTGGTTTGATCATCTTCATGCCAATAACTTGTTGTTAGAAACCCTCTTTTCCCATGTCTGTTGTGTGCTCAGGTCTCCTGCGTGTTTCACTCTACTCTCTACCCATCAGAGTCTCTAAACAAGATGTTTTGAATTTGTGATGAAAATGTCATCAGAACATGAGTATGTACTAATTATCTGATGATTCTAATTTCAGGTCAGGTCAGTATGGTGCAAGTGACCATCCCGGACAGTTTCGTGAATGTGACTGTTGGATCTAATGTTACTCTTCTCTGCCTCTATACCACCACCGAGAAGTCCATGGATAAGCTTTCAATTCAATGGTCTTTCTTCCACAATAAGGAAATGGAGCCGATATCTGTAAGGATTCTCTAATTAATTATTCCCCTTTAGTAGTTCTCACTGGAAGCTAACTGTTGGCATGAGAGTATGAAGGAACAGTGAAGTATGAGGGAACTACTGAGAACAATGACAAAATTTGAGACAGGGAGTTTTTAGTTAGCTGTTTACTGAAGGCAGTTGCATGACTATGTGTATTGGTTATCTCAGTTTTGTAGAGTGAGCATCATGTGTGTGAGTGAGGAATTCCAGAAGAGCCACAGGCCTTCTCACAGGCGAAATAGGCAGGAGCTCTTAAAGGACATTCTCCAAATATCTCCTTATTTTCAGAAGATCCCAGTTCACATGTAAATTGTAATGGATCTGAAGAGCTTTGCCAAATTTAATTACTGGAATCTGCCCAGCAAGGGAATTGGCACATTGTTCCTGATTGAGTCTGACAGTTTGAGATTCCCCCAGATTGGTGGCAGTAATGAAACCCATGTAATTGAGGGTTAGAAGCATGAAATTAGAAGATAAAGGATGGAAGGGATGGACAAAAGGTTCAGGAGAAGTTGCCAGCATAGGGGAGGTGAGCTCCTATGTGAAAGGATGATTCCACAGGCAAACTGCCTACCATCAGATTTTCATTTGTCCTTGAGAGTAATTCCTTTTGAAAATTATCCCAAGAGCAAAAATTATATTACATAAAGTTGTGTGCACAGGTGTATACAAACACATAAAACCATTCACGCCTCCATACATCCCTTGAAGAAAAAAGGTCCACAGTTAAGGAGTTCTCAGAATGACTCATGGCCCAAAATAATGAAGAGACCAACACCAGTAGTTTGGAATAGCCAGCTGCACCCGAGTTGGGCTTTGCCAAAAAGGGGAGGCTGGTGAAGTAGAAGAAAGATA